>JADDOH010010688.1:0-29384 GCA_016648135.1 Agrypnia vestita
TTAGGTCCTTACATATGAAATCGGCGTTTAGTATGGGAGGAACATAAAGCCGATTTTTTTTTATTATAATATATTGATTTAATCAAAGTATGTACCATTGCTATCTATGCACTTTTGCCATCTCATAGGTAGTTCATCGATCCCTTTACTAAAAAAACTATTCGGACGGGAATAAATAAAATCTTTGAAGGCGGTTTGGACTGCCCCATCGGAGTTGAATTTTTTCCTTTGCAAGAAGTTATCCAAATTTCGAAAAAAATGGTAATCTGTTGGGGCAAGGTCCGGAGAGTACGGTGGATGTCTTAGACATTCCAATTGAAGCTCCTTAATTTGGTAGCCGTCTGTTGTGCAGTGTGTGGTCTAGCGTCTATAATGAAAGCAGCAGTGGCCTAGAGCGATTAAACCAGCCTCGGTTGTTTAGCAGCTAGCTTTTCCATCATGGTTTGCAGTTGCTGACAATAAACATCTGCCGTAATCGTCTGGCCAGATTTAAGAAAGCTGTAGTGAACGACACCAGCACTAGTCACCAAACGCTCACAAGTAACTTTTTTGGAGTCAATTTTCGCTTGGGGCATGGTTTGGCTGGTTCGGCAGGGTTCAGCCATTGCGATGAGCGCTTCCGATTATCGTACAGGATCCACTTTTCATCACAGGTAATGATTCGATTTAAAATCCCTTCATTATTGTGCCGGTTGAGTAATGCAACACAGCAGTCAACGCTCGTTTGTTGATTTGCTTCACTCAATTCGTGAGGTACCCACCTTTCAAGCTTTTTCACCTTACCAATTTGCTTCAAGTGGATTAAAACAGTTTTATCACTAACACCGCAGCCTGCAGCTAACTCGGATGTGGTTTGCGATGGATCCGCTTCCACAATAGCCTTCAATTCTTCATTATCAACTTTGGTCTCCGGCCGTCCACGGGGCTTGTTCTGCAGGTCGAAATTTCCAGAACGAAAACGTTGGAACCAAAAACGCACTGTGTTTTCTTTTGCGGCACCGTCGCCATACACATCATTAATCCTTCGAGCCGTTTCTGCAGCACTGGTGCCACGGTGGAACTCGTACTCGTAAATAACGCGATATTTCAAGTTTTTCATTTTGTACACTGAGTGACGCAAAGAAAAAAACAATTGAGGAAAAAACAAATGAATTATAATTTTCAAAACACAAATACATGAGTAAATAGCTGTATAAATTTGGATTTGGAATTCCTAACCAAAGAGAAGATATTTGAGATCAAATTTGCCAGTACGGCAAAACGCCAATTTCATATGTAAGGACCTAATATTTGTTATGTTGTTACTTTTGAAATAATTAATATGCTGCGAAAGATTCGTGAAATAATAATATTTGACGTCATTTTTATGGTTTAAAAAACATTAGATAGGTACTTGACATTCATATAAAATTTCTTTAAATATATACTCGAAGAAAACACACAAATACAGCCATAGGATTTGTTTTGTATTAAAAATGTTAATATCTTAGTAATTCAATGAGGGCTTCAAATCCACCAATATCTACATTTTTGTTTAAGTTCCCACCTACTAAAAAGATATTGAAAGAGTAGATACCTACTAATGCATGAAACAAACAAGGTTTGGTGCTCATAGATCAGCATGGATGCCCAAATCAATAAATTTTGTCAAAGCCTAATTCCGCGCTATGCTTCGCGGACTCTGGCTGACTTAAGCTAGCCCGACAAATAGTACAACTCAAATTATATGCTTTAGATAGAAAATTAATATCCATCAGATTCCTGGTGGAGATCCTTGAGAGAATAGCAGATTTCGTAGGATATTTACTATTTCTCAAAAAAATATTTTACTATTTATTTTTCGTAAGAAGCAATCACTTTGTGGTTTTACATATTAGGTTAATTAAAATGCATTAGGCGCTCATCAATCCGGTCCAAGTCCAACAGTCCAGCATCTGCTCTCCCCTATAATCCATATTAAACTGCTGGATTATACGCCGGTGAGCGTACACGCACCAATTTTTATACGTATATGATTACACAAACAAATAAAGGTTTTTGCTAAAATGAAATGAAAATCTATGATAGAATTATTTCCTATAGAAATCCAATAATCCGGCATTTCCGACAATCCAGCTTAGTTATAAATAAATATGGATGCCGGATTACAGAGCTCCTACTGTATGTCGTATTTAAATACAGTTTTTAAATACGCCTATGATATAATATGTCCATAATAATTCTACATACAGTGAAATTAACATCCATAAAAATCACCTTTCAACTCAGTCTTAAATAAAAACTCATCATCTGTAAGGAAATATTAAAATCTTCGCTAATCGTTGGAAACTAACTAATTTTGTAACCAAATTATTATTGACAATTATCTGTTATACCTTCGATATCATACTTATTGTACCTAAATACAATCGAAATATATCATTTGTATTTGGATCTTAATTACGTAAATAGAAGGGTCGCTGGGGTAGTTTATTTTTTTTAGGACGAGGGAGTGAGGAGTGAGGGGTGGTAACAAAGATTTTCGATGAGAGTGTTGATGACAGCAAAAATGTCATGACCAGATACACCAGTCGTACACCGGGACAATGCTCTTGTTAAAAGGCTCAACGTTAAGTAAAATTTTATGCGAGATGAGATGAGTCATGTCAAAAGAGAGGAGTACTGGCGCAGATCCGTTTTCAGCGTACCTGGACTGGAAACAGCGATGCAAATTAAATCAATTTTACACAAATATGTTAATTGAGATTCCCTTTAGGGACCTAGAAATCCCATGATGGCAAACATATCGAAGGAAAATTAATAAACATCGTTCTAATTTGCTCCCAAAATGTCTTGTCCAATCGTAGCTTAGTAAACACACAGGTAGTACCTACTAATTAAATTTCTTGTCTACAAACTAATTCGAACAGTGGTACAATAATGGGCGATAAGTGAAGACAATGAGATTTATACCCAACTACTGAATCTATTTAACGAGATCGGCTCCGAATTTAATATCGATCTCTGAAACGAAAGAAATTCAAAAGGAACGTCGTCTTACAAGCTGGAACCCTGCGCTGTCGACGAAGCACAAGCTTACACGGACCATCATTCATTCATTTTTATTATTTTAGGACTGATCCGTCTTTTTCATTCATTCATTCATTACTTTTCATTAATTCATTACCGAAATGCTCGCACCAATAAGACACATTTATTACTTGATTGTAAGAATTTCACTATTAGGTACTTTTATTACATATATTTCGGCCGCCAATTAAGAACAGCGCTATCTAGAGTAGCGTAGCGTCATGATAACGTAAGTAATTTTATTAAATAGAAAATTTAATATTTTGATTAATTATTAATACCTACGCGACGTAGTATGGATGCAATTATTAGTTTTAATTTTCATTAAACCGAAATATTAAAAAAATCCAATTCAGAGTAGGCACCTATTTTATTTAAAAAAAAAACATAATGTCAATGTTTTCATTTTATTTAATAACGATTTTGAAATCATACTAATTTAAAAAACGGCATGAGATCAGCCATTGGATAAGAACTTACGGACGGACATTCAAAATTATTATTATTGGGGATTTTAAAAATATTGCACGTGTTTGTGAAATATCAAAAAATTAATGAAATATTTCGGTCCCATATTTTAAAAAGAAGGAAAATATAACTTTCGTGGAGGAAAATTCAATTATTTATTAATTTATATATACGAGTTATTGAATAATAACATGGTTTTAAATAAGTTCTTACTGTAAATAATTTGGAAGCGTTACATGGCTTCAAATCTACGTATTTTGAATGCTTGGAGAAAAATGTTATTGCACGTATGTTCATTAAACAGTAGATAATATTGACTTACCCTCAATCATTGTGACTTTTTCTTTCGACAGCTTGTAGCAGGTAAATTAACTACGGTCAATTACCCGTCTTCTTGTTCATGTACTTCAAAAACTTTATTCAGCCTTCAATTGAATAAAAACAAACGCGCGGCTAGTATTCACACTTAATGTCACTCGAGCGCCGACTCGAAACACGTTCAATTGTTTACATAAACTACTCAATTATTTTGGCAGATTGCGCAGGTCACGCGAAAATCGCGCGGTTCAGGGTCATATCGGTTTGAATTCACTTTTTTCGCTTGTTAGAATTTTCAAAACTCGGCCAACTTCAGTGCGCGCCAGAGTTCGCGAGGCTTCGACGTACGGAACGCGGCAAAAGTTTGAAATCTCCCGGGAAAGGCCAGGTCGCCCGCGGACGCACGTCGATCGGCGGCGAGCGCCAGGCACAGACTGCTAACTTTGAATTAATCTGTGCCCTATACACCGATCTGTCTATATATAAAAGCCAATCAAAAACGGCACATCGCGTTACTTGAGTGGTGATATTATAGTGTAAGGTGATCTATAAAAAACTGTATGAGATGTCGAAACATTGTCATTGGAATGAAAACACGAACGTTATTTTGAATAGGAAGCGATTTGGTGTCTCAGATTGTAAACTGTTGATTGGTGTCGATTTGTAAACTGTTGAGTAAACATTAATTTGACAAAATTATTTTTCTTATCACGTCGTGTAGGTAGACTTTGTAATATTGCATACTTAATTTAATTTAAACTATGCTTGCTCGGTAATTTAAAATAATTATTTTCTTTAATTTCGGGGCAATAATTTTGCCCATAGCAGGTAGTAACAAGAAATTGATTCCGTTCATTTTATGAAATTCACTTGCATTAGGAAAAATAACAGTGTGTTTACAAAAACTCGTAACAATATTTTTTTGAGTAAATAATAGACGCAAAAAATAAATATAAATAATGTTTTATTTTCTAAACCTGAAATAAGCATACATGTATTATAAAAAAACATACTTTTTTACTTTACTTATCCACAAATAATAATAATTTCGAATGTCTATCCGTAACCGTAACTAGAATGCAATATAGCTGATCTCATTCTTTTTTCAATATTAGTATGATTTCAAAATGGTTATTTAATCAAATGAAAATAATGTATGTAATATGTGCGGTTTGTAAAATAATAACAATCATAATTGCCGTCGAAAGCACGTATCGTATATGTATGACGATAGATGACGCTCTTAGGATTATTTTTTGTTTGTAACCTTGGATACAAACGACCTATTTGTAACCTTCATTACTACTACTACTACTACGAAACCTTGATTTGTTTAAATTCTTGATTACCTCAAAAAATGACACGACGAATCATCACTATCCTAATTTCGAATTTCTTTCTGTTCGTAACTCACTGTAATAAGGCTAGAATTACAACAACAACACTGATAATGACTATCCGATTTTATGACCTGGTCTTTATTTGTGGCTAGCTACAGAAAAAGGTCGGCAAATACCTAATGTAAATGTAGAAATTATTTCAGGAATTTTTAGACGAGTTTTTTGCGTGTAATTTTTTATATTTTTATGAGAGGTTTGCGTGTTGACTCTAATAATTTAATTATTTCAGTAAGTTCATAGGGTTATCAGTTAACTATCCTAATTTCGGATGTCTATTTGTCCGTTTCTCGCTAGAATTAGGCTGGAATTACAATAACAACACTAGGTAATAATGAGGCCAGGGCGCCCGAGTGTGACATGTCAATCAGCGCAGTTCAGGATACATGCAAGGATCGTTATTAATTTTAATATTATGTCCCATGATTTTTCACGGGTTTACGGCTAGTATTTAATATTTACCGAATTGCTGGTTTTATATAATTCTTCTAGATATGTGGGTACCTACATTTATAATTTAATTTTTTTTTAAATCCTTTGCTTAGCCTGAAAGCGATTTCTTCTTTCCTAACTTAGACATATTCGTGATTTTATGGTAAGCAAAAAAAAAATATTAAACAATGAAACGACCACTCCGCGCGCCCGTCAGCGTGATACTGAAGTGGCCAATGGAGTAGCTTTAAAAAACGAATACCACTTCACAATATACGTATTACAGAGAGTATCACTCACACTAATGCAAGTGGCTTTCATAAAGTCAATGGATCCTAGTTGTACATATAAATTTAGGTGAAAAGTTAAAGAATTTTTTAAAACTAAAAAAGGTTTTCCTGTCGATGACATTTATGGTTCGGTCGACATGTATATAAATACCAGGGGCGTGCAGTGACAACAAGAAGCATGACTTTTATTTAAACATATATATATATGGAAAAAAATCGAATGGAATATATTGAATATTCATCTGGCAGAATATTATGAAATATTAAAATCTGAATAATATGTTAATTATTGTGATATGAATATTACGAGACTATATCTCTTATTTCGGTTTCTTTTCAAAATATACGTATAGGAAAAGTCAGGCAAAGAAAAGGCACGCCCCTGATAAATGTTATTGAATATGTGTATAAATATAATTACATAACTGAAGTCACTCAAAACCCTAAATATAATGCTTAATAATTGATTGTTTTCATTTCGATACGATGGTTAATATCAGAATTACAAAGTACTTATTCTATTTTATTTCACCGCCCCGATATAATAAACTTATTTATAAAACCGCTAGACGAATCGTAAAACATGAGAAGTTGATATTATTTCTAGCAAGAAATCCTTTCCGCGCAATAAAAATTAAATGCCTTCTATATTGAACAGTAAAAAGTAAAAATGTTAAAGAATAACAAGAGTTTAGTTGTTAAAAAGTGTTTCTGCAGGTCTCAATTAACACATTGTAAACGGGTGCGAATATAAATCTCTTCTCACCAACTATTTTCTGTGTTATAGATTTCATCGATTGTCTTAGAATAATCTCATCAAGTTTATTGAAAATTTGTACGTATTAATGTTTTTTTCTATCACTTGAAATTAGTTATATCCTTAATACACAAATATCCATGGTTTTAAACGAAATAATGTAAAACCGTTAACATTTTTTATATTGTGTCCCTGTCGTAGTTAAAACAGAATAAATTTTTGTAATTTAATGTGTTTGTTTATCTAAATTTTCAGAATATATAGTTGCATATTTTGAATAAATACATATATATAAAAAAATATTTCTTTATAAACTCCAACCAAAAATGTAGATATTTCATTAGAATAGAACGGGAAACAAGACGAACCTAAACAGACATTAAAATAAAATACTGAAAATGGTCTACGATTTGGTGACACCAACTGAAACGGTTTACCAATTAACACAGCAATTAAACGTTGATAACATTACAAAAATCGGATCACTAAAACTCATTCACAAGCTAGCAAATGGCTAAATACAAGACGAAGACATTAAATTACACAAAATACACGAAAATCAGCAACACTACACCAAAACGGCTCAAAACTACCACACAACTCGAGCCAAAACAAAAACAGGACAATCACAATTAATTCATAACTTGTAACGAATATAATTTGTAACGAATAAAATACTAACAATTTCAATATATGTAGTGACAAAAATGCTAAAACTCGTCAAATATAACAAATGGCTTTATGTCCCTATTATTATTATTATTATTATTATTATTATTATAACGAAATATTATGTAAAATGTTATCCATAGACCTTCCAGGTCTCTATCATATTTTAACTAAAAAAAATTGACAAAATGTCAACCTCAGGTAGCGATAGTAAAAATGCAACTCACATGTGAAACAAGGTATGCAGATTAATCATATTGTATACAACTTTAAAAATTTTTATATATGTCGTAGTGCATCATAGATGGAATGGATAAACGTTACATTGCATAAAGTAATTACTTAAGCCAGCCGTATGATACGCCGTAAGCCCTACGAAAACCCAAAAAGATTTCCATACCTCCTTTCCCATATAAAACACAGCCATGTTTTTATGAGACATCTATAATATATCCTGTATGCCTCTTTACTACGGTAGGTAATATGTCACAACAGGAGCACGCGTGGATTATATTCTCATTTCTATGGTTATGGATCGCTTTGACACTGAACTTTTTATTGATGAAGTGGAGAAAAGACCTGTAATATGGGATCTTCAGTGTGAGGATTACTCAAATATGCCAAGAACCAAGCTTGGCAGGAGTTGGTGAAGATATTTGGAAATGGTGGAAAAAAAGAGTATTTTAGGGAATTAGGTATTTATTCACCAAAAATGAACTGACAGAATGATATTTTTGTTTCTTGCAATGGAACACGGCCGTCGTTAACAAAGTAATGAACGAATATATCTCTGATATTCAAAGATGGAGAACGGCACCGGAACTGTCAAACTGACATTTATTTTCGCGCGTATAAATCGCTTATTAACCGCGGCTGTGTGAACAGATGACACAAATCGCGTGTTTTGAAACGCGATTCTGAAACTGGACGGTTCCCGCTGTGTCTGAACAAGCGCTAAGGGTCGGTCCTTACAATCTCAACACATATAAACGGCACGGATCTTAAAACAGATAAGTCTTATCAAGAACGCTATAGTTCCAGCTTAGCTTAAAAGTTTTAGCGTCCTAGCGTTTGCTGTTCGATCACCGCTTTGTCCAACAACCAAAGTGTTTACACATGCTCCTATTTTTACACACTTTGAAACGTTTAGCTCATTTAGCGTATTATTGTAGCTCCCACGCGAAAATCCTCTTTCTAATCTAATTTTAACTAGCTATTTAAAACTACTAGCTACAACCCGTAAAAAATGACGTACTTTTTCGTGTTTGGTCGGGTCCTAAAGAATAAGAATTCATAAATTGAGTAAAATCGGTCAAACGATGTAGATTTGTATAGAAAATATATGGTGGGGAAAGGGTGTGGTAAAGGGGGAGGAGGGAATTGTGGCCTATGTTTTCCTCCGTATCCTAAAGATCAAGTATGCAAAATTTTGATCTTATCTGTCAAACGGTGTAGATTTGTATAGGGAATATAATAAAATTAAAATAATTAAAAAGCTACGGACGTTATAGGAAGTTACGGACATACAGACAAGGAATTATTTCTAATTAGAGATATTCCGCGCCCATTCTTGCATATTCTGCAAACTAACTGATTCACAGGACATAGTAACTTGACAGATTTTAAGGTATATTAAATTGCTTCATTAGCAATCAAAAAAAATTAGCATAACCCTATGAACATACTGAAATCTACATATATAACATATACAGGGTGCACCAGAGCTAGCAGCAGAAACTTGGCCGGTAGATTCCTGACTATGTTATGAGTCTAAAATGTTCAAGCAACCATAATATCAATAGTTATGGAGATATGCAATATCAAATTTTGCATTTTTTTCAATATTTCTGACTTTTTTTGCAAAAAGATGAACCATCATTACGGTAACTTATATCAATTATGAAAAATTCATTTGCTTCAATACAACATAAATAAAATGATAATAACCTTGTAAAAAATTACTTTTTCAATTTTTGTAAAGTTTTTATCATTTTATTCAACTTGTATTAAAGCGAATGAACTTTTCGTATTCGACATAAGATACTGCAATGATAGTTCAACTTTTTACAAAAAATAAGTAATAAATATTGGAAAAAAAAATGCAAACTTTGATATTGCATATCTCCATAACTATTGATATTAGGCCATGGTTGCTTGAACATTTTACCCTCATAACATAGTAAGGAATCTACCTGCCAAGTTTCTGCTACTAGCTCTGGTACACCCTGTATATTTAAACTATATATATCTCAACTAAATGGAAATAGATTATAAATCTTTCTTTTTCTTCTTACTATTATTTAAACTTCCCTTTTTAATTTACACAAATCTATAAGATGTCCTTGAATCTTTTTAACTGCAATCTAAATTTACACAAATCCATTATATGCACTTGAATCTTTAACACCAATTTAAATTTACACAATTCTATTATATGTGCTTGTACCTTTTAACTGTAGGTAGGTATATTTGTCCTATTTTATTTATTTTAATTTATAGGGCGGTAAATAAATAAATAAAAATGTAGATGTTCGTTTGTACAAAATCGATAATCTCTGAAAGTTCTTCACCGATTTTTTTGAAATTTTGGCACAACGTTGCATTCGATTACGAGGATGTTTTTATATACCTAATTAGTTTTCATATACCTACTATTAATTTATATTAATAAAAATTTAAATTTTCTATTGTCCAAAATCATAAATCTCCTAAAATTCTTTTTGACAAAACGTTGCATTCGAATTCGCCCAAATTATTTGAAAAATAAGCGCAGTTACCTACCCTTTCAATATTGATAAATATTTAGATATAACATTTTTGAAATTCAAATTTTTGAGTAGGAAATTAGTTAATGAGCTCACCAAAAGATGGCGCTGGTTTCCTAGTAATTTTGTATGCTGGGTAAAATTTTAACTAAAAAGTAGAAAATAATATTGGGTACACGAAAAAAATTAAAACCACGCTTATATTGAATGTATTAGAAAGTAAAAAATAAATTTTCGGACAAATTTTTTTTTTGAAATGTTTGTGAAAAAATAAAATAAATTTATCATGTCACAACGTTTTTATTTTGTCTATGATTTACTCCTTATCCTTAGAAAAAGTGGTTCAGAATCTATGTTGAAAATTACTAAAGTTTTAAATTTAATTACTTTTTTAATACATACGACTGCATCAATTTGATTTCATTTTTGAATCAGGATCTCAAATATTTGAAAAAATTTGACTACGGACATGTTCATCATATACGTAGAATGTTGATGCAGTAACTATAATAAATATCATAGTGAATATTTTAATTTTTTTAATGCGCAATTTTTTAAATAAAAACAAAAAATCGTCATATTTTTGTCAACGGAATATTATATATTGACATTATTAGGTCATTGGTATTCTACATATATAATTAATTCATTGGCGCATATATGTGGTTATACATATTCTGTCATAAACATTTACAGCTTGGTTAATTATTCGTGTTGAAACGATAATTTTGAAAAAAAATCCCATTTATATATTACTAACTTTACTACCCAACTTCGCCCAATATTTGGATTTTTGTTTATATTAATTTCATATTTCTTTATACATATTTCATTAAAAACACTGAAAAAATTGGTGATTGCAAAAATGAAAAAATCCGAAATAATCAAGCCATCTTAATTACACGTTTTATTTAGCTTCATTTATCCGTTTGTTTATCTCCAAATTTAATAACAAAAATATTAACAACTTCCCGATTAGCTAGAGCGCTGAAACTTTCAGCATTTGTGCATTTCCTATGACAATGCAATAATTCAATGCAATGTTCAATTCCGACATGATTTGTTTGATATTTGATGATATATAAATAATTTAAATATTTTTTATAGAAAAAAGAAAGAAATAAATACATAAAACAATAATATTTTGGCGTTTCTACTCAATTTAAATGTTATTCATAGAAAAAAAAATGTCAAATGAGTACTTTTGGGCGATTTTATTATCGCTGGTGCAACTTTTAGACACATTTAAAGTTTTTTTGATTATTTATTTATTAGAGACACTAACAGGATAATAGGTACATGACACTCTGATAATTAACATTATAATGAAGACTATGCCCATTATCCCAATTACAAGTGTCTACGGCACGCTCTAGTAACATGTATATTTGCATTAAGTATATTTTACATGTACATTTAGTGTATTGTATATTTAGTGTTTAATGAATAATTGATTTAATGGATCTATAGGTTCAGATCATCGTTTAGAAAATGGATGTTGTGTATGAGTGAGTTTTTGAACGAAGATAAGGTATCTGCAAGAATATCAGCATCAATATTAGGGTCAGCACCATACAAATTATATGTGCGACACAACCTTGTGATGGGAGAAAAGTAACCGACATTATTAGTGTGCTGGCTCATTCTAAACAACTCCGGGTTTCTTATAGGGGTTTAACATGCAAATTTATATCAGATAGACAGAGAGAATCAATAGCTCCGCTGAGAATCTTGTGTAGCACAACGAGATCGGATATTTTCCGTCGGGACTCAAGATTGTGCATCTTGAAAAAGGCAAGTCGATCTTCGTAGCTGTGAAGGTTGTTGAACTGACCAGCTTTGTATGACAAAACACGTATAAACTTTTTCTGCACTATCTCGATTCTCGTAACATGTGTTGTGTAATAAGGTGACCAAATAACAGACGAAAATTCCAATATACTTCGTATTAGTGATGTATAGAGAATTTTTTGATTATCAGGATTTTTAAAATCGTGAGTAATTCTGGTGATAAATCCCAACATAGTATATGCCTTGTTTGTGATATTATCAAAGTGCTTTCTAAAAGTGAGTTTAGAATCTAGCATGACGCCCAGATCCCATATTGAATCGACTTTAGCGAGTGGAACGTCATCCAGTTTATAAACAAATTATGTTTTTGAATATTTTTAGTGAAACTAATACATGAACATTTCTTAGCATTAAGTGACATTTTATTTACTTTACATCAATTTGATCGTTCCTCCAGATCTCTTTGTAGGAGATAAATAACTTCCAGGCTACGAATGGTGGAATAAATTTTTAAATCATCGGCATATAATAGACACTTATTTCTTAATATAATTAGCAAGTCATTTATGAAGATAGAAAGAACAAGGGATAAGGTGAGAACCTTGAGGAACTCCTGAGGTGATAGAAACCGGAGATGAATCATATCCAGTTACAGTCACCACTTTCTTACTGATAGAATAAAAAATATTTCATGAAATCATTCTTTGAATGACTATATTTTAACCTGTTCTCTCTAAGAATTAAAATAAAATATATAAATAGTCATGAGGGAGATTCAAAGTGCTATCGCGGGTGCAAAAAAGTTGGTCCCACCTTTCCAGATTATATTACAAAAACACAAAAGTCTGTTAATTGTAAAACATTATAACGTGCCTTCACATTTTGAAAAAAGATAAATCAAGCAACCGAAGTAATTAAAAGAATTATAGAAAACCAAAATAAACAATTAACTATTCACTTTTAAAGCAATCGCGGGTGCAACGCCAAATTATCGCGGGTGCAACGCGTCTAACTTCAGTGACTATAAGTACTTGTTCAAACACAGCGGGAACCGCGCAGTTTCAGAATCGCGTGGGATCCGCGCGGGTCTTATTTATGTAGGTTTATGAGAGGTGGGTGCTGATGCATCATAAGGGGGCCCCTTAAACCTACACCTGGATCACAAGTCCCAGGCACTGTTCTCGGCTCCCCTCTCTGTAATGCGATGGACCCGACACCCGCACGGTGAATCCATCGAATGCTAAGTCTTTCGTCTATTCGTCAATTTCTAAATGTAAAATTGCTAAATATGTGACGCCACACTAGGGACCAACTGTGACAAGGACGGGGGAGGGGTCAAAAAATCACGAAATTAGTGTGACGTACTTTATGGATGACCCATAGCGTGTAGTTGTGAGAAAACCAAACTTTTATATCGCGGGTGCAACTGCTAAAGGTTGAAACATACTACTAAAACGCGAGGCGACGTGACGTGCCGACACTTGATGCGAATTATGCACATATAAAATACGCTACGTGATGTTACAACACGCTTTGAGTATCATTGCTTCGCGAAGGACGGAAGTGTATTAACGTGGCCATGGATTTACAATTTAAAGACGAGCTGGATGAAGATTTTGAAAAAGATTTATTGCAGATTTCAGGGATATATTTTATAAAAACTATTGAATATAAAGAATTTCTTATGGAAATAATATTGTGAGCGGAAAATAGTCGCGTTGACCTAGAAATTCCAGAATACTTAAATAATAAACAAGTTTTTTTCTGCTTCGCACAAACATACTTACGATTTGCGATGAATTCTCTTATGTTTGTTAATTTTGTTCTCAAACTCAAATTCAGATTTCGACTAATTTTCCACCAGTCCTTTAATTGTTCTCACATGATCTCTCCCACAACCGTGACCTGTGTGGTTTTAATTGTTGATCTCAATCAAGCGATGCATACAATTTATTGTTATTACATCTTGTGCTGCGTGGTCTTGAAGGTCTCGCACCTCGAATTGAAATTTATGACGTGTACGTCATATGTATACCGGTCCCATGACAAACGGACATTTGGTCTAACGACAAAAGATCCACGCGACATTAGATCTAACAAAATTACGACAACAAACAAAATTTCGAAATGTTTTTTTTATGAAAGATCTTTAGATCAATTATTGAATTGGTAACGGTGAAGAAATCGTTGAATATAGGTACTATGAACGCACCTTTTTGTAAAATTCTTTCATTAAATTAAATACTAGTGTAGGACTAAACAACATTAGTGTAAAGCGCCCTTGAGGTGATTTTTTTACGAAAATGGCGCTATAGAAATTATCCATTTTTATTTTTACTATTATTTTTAAAAAGTAGCCGATCATATCAATTGAAATGACCTTTCGCGAATTTTGCCCAATTAAGCAAAAGTGCAGTATTTTTAACTGCCCTACGAAACAAAGGATTTTATATACCTAACTGTATTGAAGGCACATGCTACACCTTAGTTTAGCGTAACCTAACCTAACCTGATGTGTATTTTTTTTTACAATTCGCGATTTACTTAAGAATTTGATTGGTGCGTTTTTAAGAATTTGTGAATGAGTAGGTATACGAGTACTTTATTCAGTAACTTCGTCACCATTATTAATTCATTAATTTATTAGAGTAGCTTTGTTGGTGTTGTGGTTATGACTCTCGCCTGCTGATCCAATGGTCGGTAGTTTGAGTCCCATCCAGGATACCAGCAAGTTAGTCCTATTTTAATAGCACAAGCGTTTAGCTAAGTTTGAAAATAGTAAGAATATTGATGAAATTTTATTTGTTATAGATGTCGTCAGATCTACTGTGGCGTGGATCTTTTTCCATGGATCTGTGGTCGCTTGGGCCTTTTGTCGTGGGCCTTTCGTGGTTGGATAAAATATCCGTGGATCTTTTGTCGTGTCACGGCTGCGGGATCAAGTGACAACAGGTGATATAAAGTATTTGGATTCTTGGCATTATTTTTATCCACCCCCCAGTATTTTTTTCTTACTATTTGTTGATATCTATGTTAAGATCCTCAACAATAAATTCTGAAACCTTTTACGTACCTTCGAGTGTTTTATAAACGAATAAAAATGGAATAGTAAAAAAAAATATGGAAAATTAATCCAACTATTGAGAATTTTTTTACTGAAAATACTGACTATGAGATTGAAAGTAGAATTGCTTTTTTACTTTCGACAGCCTTAAGGGGGTATTCTAGTCTAGAAATTTTAAAAAATAAAAAAAAAAAATTTTGTATATTTCGTAAGTTTAGACTTTTAAAATTACGTCCTCAAAAGAATTTTTCAAAATCCAATTATTTACCGAGATACAGCGATTTCGGTGACGCAGCAAGAAAAAACAATAGAGGATAGATGTTGCACGACTATCTGCGGATGGATTATCCCATAAAACCTTTTTTATACTCTATACCTAAATAATGTATATTTAACTAATATGAACATTTTGAAGTGGAGGAAGTTCCATTGTATGTAGCAGGAATCGCCGATTAAAAATATGTAAGTATACCGTACTGAAATTTTACTCAAAATTTTAAATGCGTTTTTCTAGAAACTACATTTTTCAAGCTGGCGTGCATGATATCTCAAGTTCTACTAAACCGATTTATTTAAATTTTTGTGTGAACTTTTTTCACATATCTCTCTATAGCCCCTAGCAGAATAAAGTCAATTTTTTTTTTTATTATTTCTCTGAGGTAGGGGCGATAGCGACATCTTTACTAATTAAGAATCCGTTAGATTTTTTTGTTTCAAATGACCACAAGAGTCGGAACCATGCAGGCCAGGAACCCCCACTTTTTTTGGACCCCCCACTTTACCAGTTTTTCGAGTTTTGAACTTTTTATTATTTTTTTATTTTTGATGTATTCTTAAAATATAAATAAACGAATATTAAAAAAATTTATACCAAAAATATTTTTTGTTTTTTTTTTAGAAAGCTCTAAAAAACGCCCGAAATTCGTGTCTCTAGACTAGAATACCCCCTTAACAAGCATTTTGCAAATAACACGAATGAATGCAAAATTTTGAGGAGCGTATACTCATGCATGCGCTGTAGAAGTTATACTTCTTTGACAGATAGTAATAATTGATATTTAGATATTGGTTAAAAATGTATTTTAATACGATCTCTAGGGAGATGATACATATAATTGATAACACTTTAATAAAGTTATAAATTATTATTATTTGTTCTTGAACAAGTGCAAATATAAATACTGGTTTGTGATAGCTAAAATAATGGTAAATGTCTTCGAATCCATGTCTTGCTGCAGCGATAAATGTCACGATTCGAAGACATTTATCGCTGCAGCATAGCAGTCAAATGATTCGACGAATCAAAAAACATGTACATTTTCAAAAAAAGCCTACGAAGTACCTACCCACTTTCGAGTTTTATCGATTTTCGGCCCAAAACGGTTCCGTATTCAAAAGTTTAGAAATTATACAACTTTGACAGTCGCATTGAATGTCGAATGAATGAATGTGTTTTTTGTTTTGAAAACGAATACCTATCTGACAATACGTCGTTTTTGCATAAACATCGACAATAACATGAACATACACGCCTCAAATCATGATGTAGTAAACTCTTCTAATTTTCAATTCAATAACCAATCATTCGTCAGCTTTTGATTCAAGATGGTCGACGGTACATTATTCATATTACTGGAACACTAATTTGCGACAGAAATAAGATGATGCTACATAAGGCCCCACACCACGGTTCGTGCGCGGTACGAGGGTGTATTTTTCTTAATCATTTTCAAGCAAACGATACTTGGAATTTCTTTATTAATGCTCATAGTCAATATATACATATAGAAGATTGTATATAAATATTCTTACTCGAATTTAAAGTATAGTTTGCAGTGTACGCTGCTTCCAAGAGGACACTCCGACAAAATTAAGCTGTACGATTCATCGGAAAAATAAAATAGAAATATATTTAGAAACTAAACGTATAAGTTTATAGCATCACGTAGGAGAATTTTGGTATCTAAAACAGGAAAAAAATGTATAACAAAGGCGATATTTACCCTCTCCCCCTTACCTCACCCCTCTCCGTGATATATTTTCATTTTCTGTACAAATCTGCACCGTTTGACCGATCTGACCCAAATTTGCATACTTATTCTTTAAGACCCGTCGTGTAACAAAGGCGACATTTCCACCTTCCCCCTTTACCCCTTCCTCTCCCCCTGATATATTTTCAATGCAAATCTGTACTCTTCTACCGAATTATGCATAAATATTCTTAAGGATTTGGTGGTAAACATTGGTCCATTTACCCCCCTTGAAATCCCATCCATCCGAGCCTAGATTACATGGAAACATGTTTTTTCAGAGGCTTTGCAAAAAAATAGAACCTTTGTTCCCCTCACAATCTTATTTTTAACTTAATCCTAAACCCGTGCAACGCCGGGTACGAACAACTAGTACATAATAAAATGATTTAAACAATAATGATGTATACTCTGCCCACCTCGACACAGGATGTCCTAGTGCGGGGTTTCCTACTGTTATTATTAATAAATAAAATAATTCAAAAGATAAAGTACCTAGCTACCTACAAGTTAAAATATTTTTGTTTAATAATTCTAAATGTAGTATACTTCACAATCCAACATCTCCGCCAGTCAAGGGAAAGCGTAACATGACAGAATAGCCTTTTACTAGAGCTGCATATTGTATAACATAATGTAAAAAACGAGGCTTACTGATAGTAAATAAATTACTAAACCCCTTAAACCTGGCTTCATACTATTCGGAAACTTTGAAAGTGGACTTGCGCTATATGCTGGCAATTTCCACGGATAAGACTTCGCGGATTAATCCTTTATTAATTGCAAAAATACAGTATATTTAAAAACGAGACTATTTTTAACGATAATTATTTTTATTCCCATGTATCGAAAAGTTAGTGTAATTATTAAAAAAATATTAAACTATGAAAATTTTAATTACCTACCTAGTTTTTCATTACCACAATGACAAATACTTAAGTTGGTCCCGAGACTGTAAAATGATTATTTATTTTAAAATAGGTACCTACATGAAATAAATTAACTTTATAGTAAAATAGACATCAATTGAAATGAGAAAAAAAAAATTCCGGTACCGGGAATCGAACCCGAGCCTCCTGGGTGAGAGCCAGGTATCCTAGCCACTAGACCATACCGGAGACAGCGCTTCGTGCGGAGAAAATGCTTATAAAATTAGTGTAACCTAAAAATCAATCAGCGCTCTATAATCTTTTTACATATTATGATTACATATATGTATGTACATATTACATGGAGTATAAAAGCAAAGGCAGCAATTCCAAAAAGATTTTAATGCAGTCATCGAGGATTACTAATTTATTAATATACTGATGAAAATCATACGAAGTATCAAGATGACATGTACCTAGGTAGGTAGGTAGGTAGATTATTTTTAAAATGATACTGACAACATTGACTTACGCCGGCCGCACACTGGATGCGTTTTCGTACGAAATTGAGTAGTACGTATACATACGAATACGCAAGTACATTCCTGACCTTCGAAGTAGCATTGAACATCGCATACTGTACCCGATTTAGTAGTGCGTGTACGCACGTATAGATGTGACGTCCGACACGATCCGAATTTGTTCGAAAATTTTTGCGATTTCGTACGATAGATATTGAAATTGTGGGAGCAAAGTGATTCAACTACGTGACCATCAGCGCAGATCATGACGGAGAATCTCTAAAGAACTAAAAAATACCTGTAAGTTAAATATTTTGGTTTAATGAAGGTGAGGTATAATTATGTACTTCGAACAAAAAAACTTTTAAATATTTCTCCGATGTTATGAGCTCTCGTTGCACTTCGATTCTCCCCAGCATTTGTGAATCTATTAGATAGATAGTCATGAAATTTGTCATTATTTAAAGTCTGCCATAATAGAGTTTTCCATAAGATAAAGATTATTCATTTGGCACAAACGTCATTGGAGAAATGCGCAAAATAACTAATCGTGACAACGCAATACGCAATCAATGTGCGCGTTCCAATACGTACGAAAGTAGTAGTACGAATACGTACGTAACAGTTCGTATCCAAAGTGCGGCCTTAGGCCCGGTTGTTTCAAGTTCGATCAAAGTAAGCGGTCGATAAAAGCATAGATTTTTACGAAAACGGATCGTCTGATTGGTGGAGAACGTAAAAATCTATGCTTTAAGAGAACGCTTACTTTAATCCAACTTGAAACAACCGGCCCTTAGGTTTTATAAGTTAATGTCAAATAATAATTCGAAGAAAAAAAGAATTAAATCAATACAATTATAACTTATATTTTTGTAATAGGTAATAGTATTTAGTGTGAATCAAAATCCTATTTTTAAAATAGTGTTGTTTTTATTCTCCCTTTTTAATATTTTTTAAAATGCCGATTTTTTTCTTAACATCTCGAATGCAAACTGTATTTTTTTTAGGTTTTCCAGAAATCTTGACCCTTTCTTTTAGCAAATAAATTTCTTTGTAGATGTCATTTTTGGTAGAAAAATTCTTATTTGTATTTTTCAGAGAAAAAACTTTCTCCTTTTTTGCTTCCAAACCTTCATCGGTGTTATTATTTTGATTTATCTCACAATTATCTGAAAGTGTAACAAATATTTTTATCAAAAAACTACAATTCTTTCGAAAATGAATAAATAATGATTGCTGGTAATCTAAAGTATGCCCCGCTCAACGAAAAAATATAATTTATTTCCATGTCTTCCCAAACAATATTAAAATGCAAATTATCACTTGTTATTTACCTTGTTACCTACTATTTTTTTCTGTATATTTTACAGCCAAAATAGGGATGCTAAGAATATTCGCTTACTCATTATCTAAAAGCATGGAAAGTAGTGTACTATTATGGGGCTGGGTCTACCATGTGTCTTATTAATTTAATTTAATTACTTGGAGTTTACAGCCAATCCAAATTAGATTTATTGATATTATGATCTCAAAATAAAATCAAGCTTCTTTTCTAGTACAGTTTTCAAATTTATCGACATCTGAGCCTTACTTATTGCACATCCCTATTTCTTAATCGTAATCGTAATCGAAGCCCGAAGGCATTTATCAGAAATGTCGACGGCTGAAAATAATTGCTTTATGTCTTTGACCTTCCCAGCTCGTAGTATTTGAATATATAAATTAATGCAGTAATAAATAGTATTAAATAAAGAACCTTGTGAATTTGAAGGTCCCATAATTTCGACCAATTTGTAAGAATGACACGAATCTCTTTTATATTGTTTATCCTCTAAATTCATGGAAGACGACTGGTCGTCGGTGTATTCAAAACTATTTTGCAAGTTTGAAACACTTGGAGATGCTTCAGAAGCTTTAATAAAATCAGTAATCATTCTCTGCTTTGTTGCAAGACGAAACTAAAAAAAACAATATAGGTAGATACCTAAGTATTTTGTACATGCAGAATATGTATTTTTATTAAATATTCAAATGATTTATCAAACCTTTCCTTCAAAAGATCCTAATTTAAAGATTTTATTTTCTTGAGTTTCGGACATGTTTTTATGTTTTTCTATTTCAAAACGAAACATAGCCGCTTTATCGCGAGAATATTTCAACGCATTTCTTAATCTGTAAATGATAGTTTTAATTTAGTAATAAATATTAAATTATCTCCAAAACAATACATTCATGCATAAATAAAAAGTGACTATGCGTTTGTAAAAGAGTTCAAAAAGCGAGTGCGATGGCCGGGAATCGAACCCGGATCAACTGCTTGGAAGGCAACTATGCTGACCATTACACCACCATCGCCTATGCCCGTCCAGTCGAACTTACCGCATAAACTCAGTACCATTTTCGTATTCTTTTTGCAAATATTCGTTAGATTTTTGAACATTTGTGTATCTCATTTTCAAGTCCTCTAACAAGATTTGATCCTTTGATATTTCGTCTTCCAATTCTCTAAACTTTATCATATTTTTTGATTTGCTTTTATCATCAGTGTTCTCTGTACCTGAAGACATTTTGGATATATTAGTATAAATTAATATAAAATACTTATTGTTTTAAAAATATTTATACATTTACAACGTAGCTAAATTTAATTAATAGTACAATAACATAATATTTAATTTTTAACTTACAATTTTCTATAGCATCTGTGCCGCTCATAGCTGCTGCCATCTGTCCGCGAACACTCGAATGAAAATTTCTATTCAGTGTCGCACGAATCCCGTAACTATTGATAAATTCGCCAACAGTGTCATAAAAAACCTTTTGATTGCCGAGAATACTCTGCTGTGCTAATTCCTTTTCAAATAAAATTAGTTGAGATAAACATAGTAGAATCTTACCTCGCATCAACAATAAAAATCTACTTAAAACTAAAACTATAAAGCTATTATAATTTATTCATAATTGCTGATTCATTTCCTACTTCTAATACACCTTTTACAAATTCAATGTAGCGATGTATGATTATATTTCTGGAACCATTCATATGAAAATAAAAATTAATCACCGTCCATTCCGAGAAAACATTCATATTTCCAATTGTTTGGTCGAGAGATATTCTTCAATGCGAAGATGCAAATCACATTCTGTACCTTTCACTTGCGCACATACCTATTTCATTTTATCTTCATTCGTGAATCTGTTCACATAGTTCATCATCATCCTCATCAGTTTTATGGTGCAATGTCTTTCTTGAATGAGTTGTTTCATCAGTAGTAAAACAACAAATTAAGAAAATGCCCAGATTTTTGCTTATGTAGGTCTTTCATTTTTGATTGATCAGAAAAAGCAAAAATCTTATGTTTTTCTTAATTTTTACTTTTACTACTGATCAAACAACTGGCCGTTAGTTGCATCTTTGTTTTGTATAGATACTTTCAACACACACCCATCCAACTAATAATAAATATGTATCAAAGGTACATTAACTGCCTACAGTGTTGCTTTCTGTTAGAAAGTAAAATTAGGTTTTCTGGTAGAAATAACATAAAGCAATAAAACAGTTTTCTAAGTTGAAATTGTTTGTTAATTTTTTTCATTAAATTAACTCCATGAATACCTTTTAATAAAATTCATAAATCAAGTTATCCTATGGAAAATGATAATAGGAATGCACACAAATTTAAGTCAGTAGGTAAAAGTAATAAGCATAAATAATGTCTTAAAAACCATTAGAGATAATACTTAACCATTTTTTTTACATCACTGTCGTATACTTCTTTAGCTTCCTTGTAAGTTATTTCCCAGGACTCTAACTCAATTTTTAATAATTCCAAATCACAATTCCATTTACCACATTCTAAAGTTTTCAATTCATTTTCAAGATCCTTTATCTTTTTTTCATTCTCAGATTTTTCTTTACTCAAATGAGTGAGAGTGTCTGAAACTGTATGACACATTTAATAATTTTGTATTTGAATATAATTTCTAGAAAAAAACTTAATGTTAATACTCACGATCCCTTATTTCATTCATTTCCTGTTCGGACTGTTGTTCTTTTTTCAAAATATTAACAATACTCTGAGTGACTTCATTAATATCTGCCATTTTATTGATAATATATTGTTAAGTAATCCAAGCACAAAAATTAAATTAACTTTGAACTCCAATTTGCCACCTTAATCTGCTGACATTGTACTATGTATAGTGTCGCCATTGCCTTAGATGTAATTTTTGTCCAAAACATTAAGGCTACAAAACAATTTATTTTTCTAAGTACCTACTAAGTTCAAAATAGACTCATTCATTTCAAATACAGAATGTAACAATTGCGTTAAGACCAAATAAACCAATTGTATTCTCTTTATAAATCTATATGGATACAAATACATTTATACAGGGATCTAAGCTATTGACGATTCACAATTTCTTACCAAAAAAGTCAGTCTACTCACTCGGGCCTAAAGTAGTCAAAGGGCCGGTTGTTTAATCAGGAGTTATTATTATTAGTATATTAGATTTTGTATTGCATCGTAAGAAAAACGCCAGCAATTGAAACACTTTTCGTAAAAATCTTGCTTTTCGCTCAACTATTATTATGACTACATACTGTTCAAACTGACCCTAAGAGTATTTTAGGGAAGTTTTGAAGCTCGTGGAACATAATGTATGTTGTCTGATGTTTATTTCTCAACCACAGATATGCTCCGGGAGCAGGTGAAGAACAAGAGAAGTGAATTAATTTAAATTATTTAATTGAAAATGAGTGAGTTAATTAATTGATAAACAAGTGAAAAACAAATACAGTAAGTAAAATAAGGAACAAAAAACTGCTGACGCATGGTGCAGGTCTACCAGATTCCATTCTATGGCTTACGGGTACCACAGTTAAGCGGTTACATGAATTTGGAAATTTCACAAAATCCATATTAATTTTATTTTTTATCTAATAGTACAACATGTCAAGAATATTTTCCCAAAGTTTCAAGTCAATCGGAGTAAAACTCTAGGAGAGCCTGTGAAAATTCCTCTCATTAGACTCGGCCGGCCTTTATATACCTTCACAGGTATTTAAAGGCAGCTGTTTATCTTTGTCTGTCTGTCTTTCTCGAGAGGTAAGAATACGTCTCAGGCAAGAGCAAAAGTATACCCAGGACATTGCAGCTGTAGCAGTATCTTTGCTTTATGGAGCTGGAATAAGGATTCTAGGTAAGTTTAAAAAAAATCTTTTCTGTTTTATTCCTTAGTTAATCATTTTTTTCTCAAAACTCATTTTTTGAAGTTGTTGGACACAATTTCTCAAAAACCAATACTCAATCTTATTGAAATTTTTGCACACTTCTTCTAGTTGAACAAAGGTTTTTTTTCTTCTTTTATCAAAACTTATTTTACAAAGCAATTCTGTGTAGATTTTACCAAAAATTGTACTTTTTTTCGTACAAAACTGCCAAAAATTCTTTTTTTTTAATTCATTTGTTCGATCACAAGCTATACTCACCTACTAATAGAAAAAATTTGGTTTTATGATTTCAGATAAAGCTATCATGAGTTATCCTGACCATCGCGAGGAAAAATAATTTTTTCAGTTATAACAATATTTTATAATAAATAAATAACACAAAGACAATTTAACATACAACCAAAATTTTTATTTATTTTGAAATGCAAACAATTACATTGTTTTAAAATACACTGTTTAAATCGCCACTTCGGCTTCGTTTATAGGAGTGAATTCGTTGAACCCAATCTTCAATGACTTTATCAAATAAGTAAATAGGTATGTTGTGAATGCAATGTTCGACATTCAATTTTAAATAATCAAGTTTTCGTGGTTTGTTTGAATAAACCATTGATTTCAAAAGTAATCCAAAGTAGTTAAATCACAAATTCTTGAACAGAATAGCTGAATTTCTTGAAATTACTGATTCATTAAACTTTTCTTGCACTAAATTGATAGTGACATTAGCAGTATGACATGTGGCACCGTCTCTTTGGAACCACATGTTATTCAAATAAAATTCATCCAACTTTGTCCACAATTTTTTTTTTAAGAATTATTATTGCTCAGCGTTCACTAAAGCTGTGTCGTCATCCAGCATCCTTTTGAAAAATTTAAAAAACTTTCATTCAATTTCTCCAAATCAAAAAATTCCAATTTCTGAACACATTGCTTGAAGTGTTCATTATTTAATGTACATTTTATAAATATTTCAATACAAATATGCTGATTTTCGACGCATCCTTAACATTTACACGCATTGTTTAAACTTACTTTTTTTATTTATATGGTAAAATTTACATGTATTACTTTACTCAATTTTTTGTAAAAGCCCTTAATGGCATTAATAACTAATAAATAAATAAAAAGAATATGGTTAGATAATACCAAAAACTGATTTACAAAACTACATTCACACGAAAAATTACCGTTTTGCTTATTGACAAAGCCATCAACAGTAACCATAAACGTACTTCACATGAAAAGTTATTTTTTTAGCAAAATTATGATCAATTTTAAGTTGATCTAGAGCCCAATCAACAAACTCACAATAGCTACGATGGCCAAGTGGTTTCCGTCCTCGTGTCAACTCAATCTTATAAGTGTGTAAACACAAATCATTTCGCAAAATAAACCAAATTGTCATTGTTGAATGGCCGGATTCTTGCAAACGACGAGGAATCGATAAATTTGTATCTTTTGTAACACTACTAGCTCTTGCAGCAGTAATATTTTCTTCACTTCTTGCACTTCAATGTCTTATTATTGGTTCGGTTTTATGAAGAGTAAAATCATTTTTAAATTTCGCAATGTTTCCCCAAATAGCACGCACAGTATGTTGATTATGCGGACCATAAGTTTAAAGAAGTTCATGTTGAGCATTCACAAACGAACACTTATTTTTCATAAATTTATTTGATAATTACCAAACATTGTGCAATTGGTGTAATTAACCATGATGGATTTACAAGGTATACTAAAACAAATTAATAAATAAAATCATAAAAAACTATGATTGCTATTTTCAGATTTTAAAATCACGTCATTCCTATTGAAAAACTCTTTATATGTAATATAATAATAAACACTAAATATGAAAATTATTTTATTAAAATTATTTATCATATACAGAATAAAATTACCTACCAATAATAATTAATATGTATTACACAAGAGTAAAATTGTCAGTTCAGAATGACAAATGCGCTAAAAACACATTACATTTGGCATATGAAAACTTAAATAATAATCTATTTCGGTTTTGTTTCTTGATCTGTAACATATCGTATATAAATTGTATCTTCTGGTTTAGAATCCTCAGACTCTTCAGGATCTCCTATATTTGAACAAGCAATGGCCAATGCTGACCCATCATGGCAAAAACTGAGCGATGTTATGCAAGTATTATATCTGTGGAATTGGCATAATCTCTTCTTGTTGAATCCATCCCAAATATTTACATAACCATCAGAACCACCTGTTGCAAAGGTGTTATAGACAGAGTGGAAACTGATTGCATTCACAGGGTAAATTTTTTCAATACCTGCAAAATTAGAACATAAAACATTACTTATGTTTGGCAGATGTCATGGAAAAACTCCCATGATATAAATATGCATATACATATTGTATACCATAATTTACAACACTAACACAAAATACAAAATAAAACAGTGGATCCGAAACAAGGGAAGAGATAAAATAGGCACACTTAGGGCCTGTTGTTTGATCAGAAGGAAGAGTAATAGTTAAGAAAAAAGCATAGATTTTTGCATTCTCCACCAATCAAAACACCCGTTTTCGTAAAAATCTATGCTTTTTGCTTAACTCTTACTCTAACTTCTGATCAAACAACAGGCCCTTAAACACACTATAACCCCATATACCTATGATTTATTTTTTATTATGTTACTTTAATCACTTTATTATGTTAATTTAATATACAATACTTCATCAAAGACAAATCGACTGCCTTAACGAACGAGGCATTAACTCAAATAAATCGATTTTTCAGGGGGACACTTTTAAGTTTCGAATCGCATTTCTAATTCTTTTTTGAATCTTCTCAAATTTTTTTTGTGTGTGTAGGTAATTTTTAAGAAAATCCTACTAGTAATTGAGATATTTTATTATAATTTACATTCCTACCTACTTCGTTATAACATGGAAGAAAAATGGTTAACTGATTTAGGCCCGGTTGTTTCAAATTCGATCAAAGTAAGCGTAGAGTTTAAACTGAAATTTTACGTTCTCCACCAATCAGACGATCCGTTTTCGTAAAAATCTATGCTTTTATCGACCGCTTACTTTGATCGAACTTGAAACAACCGGGCCTTATTAGTTTTGTAAAATTCATATTTTTATCTGTTAAATATTGCATTTGAGATACTGCTGTCTTTGCTGTAAGGTAGGCAATCATGGCCTAAACCTAAAAATGGTACTAACTCAAATACCTAAAATATTAAGTTACTGCCTCGTTGGGGCAGTCGAAATAATTATTTTACTGTATATCCACATACTATCTTTTATTTATTTCATTTCGTTACTTATACGGGGTTATTTGTAAGACATTAATAACCTCGCAGGACTATACTCCTGCCTTGATTATGAGTCGAAAATGTTCAAGCTATTATGACCTAATACCAATAGTTATGGAGATATGCGACATCAAAGTTTTAATTTTTTTTTTCAACATTTCTGACTTATTTTTTGTAAAACGTTGGACTATCATTACAGTAACTTATATCGAATATGAAAAATTCATTTCCTTTAATACCATTCAAATAAAATAATAAAAACCTTCAAATTCCAATTGGAAAACATTCCAAATGGATTTTTTTTCAGGGTTTTTATCATTTTATTCAACTTGTATTGAAACGAATGAATTTTTCGTAATCGATATTAAGTTACTGTAATGATAGTCCAACGTTTTACAAAAAATAAGAAATAATGAAAAAAAATGCAAAGTTTGATGTCGCATACCTCCATAACTATTGATGTTAGGTCATGATAGCTTGAACATTTTCGACTCATAATCACGGTAGGAATATAGTCCCACGAGGTTATTAATGTTTTACAAATAACCCTGTATAAGGTTTGATTTTACTATGCCTGTCTCGCTAGAGAGCTCTGTGTTGAGACATGCACCTATTCTGTCTACTCAGGGTGTGCAGTGGGAACATCGCAGCATGACTTTTACGTAACCAATTATTTGGAGAAAAAATCAGAAATACAACATATATTTCGTTATATTTCTATCACAATTATTAACATAGCATTCGTATTTTGATATATGTATAATAAAAATCTGTAGCATAAATATTTGATTTCTATTTCTTTTTCAAAAAATATACATTTACAAAAAAGTCATACTTCAATGTTCCCACTGCACGCGCCTGTGACTAGCATTGTCTTCTTTTTCTTCTGCTTCATCTAGGACTGCGTCCTGTCATTGCTCGGAGCCTGTTTCTGGGATACAGATGTCCAGCTATCTCGCCATCTTTTATGCGGTCTTCCTGGGAGTCTGGTACCAGACGGCAGCTTGTTCGCTGCTATGCTCACTACTCTCTCAGTACAAGCTCTCTCCACATGATCTCTCCAGTAACGTCTTCTAGATCTTCCCCATCGGACAATATCCTCGACGTCACAGGTCCTTCGTATTTCGGAATTCCTCACTCGGTCTCGGATTGTCAGTCCCGCAATGGGTCGGAGAGTCTTCATCTCAGTTATTCTTAGGAGATTTTTTGTTCTGGTAGTGTCAGCCCTTGTCTCGATACCGTACGTCATGATTGGGCGGACACAGGTCTTGTATATCTTCACTTTGCTCTCCTTGAGCATATGTTCGTTTCTCCAGACAGCATTTCTCAAGCATCCAGCAATAGTTGCGGCTTTGTTTGCTTGCTCTCTTACTTCTTCGTAGAGGTCGTTACTGCTGGATATCTCGACACCCAAGTACTTGAAGCTCGTTACTTGCTCTATTATTTTATCGTCAATTGCAAGTTCGCATGGTATTGGCAGTTTCGATGTTACCATGCTCTTAGTCTTAGCTACGGAGATTTTCATGTTGAATCTTTGTGAAGATATATGGAATTTGTGCAGAAGTTTTTGAAGATCGTCTTCGGAGTTGGCTATTAATACCGCATCATCAGCATAGCATATTATCATCCGTATTCTGAAAATAGCAATGTCTAGATCTTTAAGATCTTTATCCCAACACTTAATAAACGATAATAAAAATTAAAAATAAACGAGACATAGCTTTACGTCGGTGTTTGTTTCTGTAAGTTTCCACGTGAGATAGATATAGAGGGAGGGAGAAAGATGTAAATTGTTATCTGTCAAATGTCAAGATGGGAAGATTTGAATACGCCGTAACGCGGACAAGTTTAGCCATGATTATTCATCTGGACGCTGTGGATGAAGAAATTAATACGTTTGTAAGAAACAATCTTTCTTATATCATCTTTTAATACAGTGTATTTGAGCCGTATAATTAAAAATCCGCTCTGGACGAATTTTGAAAAAATGAGGTTAGATTTTCATATAGTGGAGTATCTAAAAATCGAACATTGAGTAGAAAATCCCACTCCATTGCGTTAATAGTAAAACGAACATTTGGATGAGTTGCAAAACTTGCTTCGAATCACACGTGAGTTGAGAAATACTCTCTGAAAGTACTGCAATGCGTAATTAAGAAGTGTCAAAATAATCTCCGTTCATAAAAGTGCGTAGCAAATTTGTGTTTCTCATATCTTACTAACATATTCATTATAATATATGCGGATCAATTGCCACGTTGAAAATTATTTGCTTAAGCATACCTACATTATTTTATTAATGCTTATAAATGTTTGATTTTTCATAGTTTTCCAATAGCCTTATGCAATTTATAACATAAAATATTGTTGAACTTTCTGGTGATTGTGGGTATCCATCAGAGTCCTGGCTTC
>JADDOH010010689.1:0-14381 GCA_016648135.1 Agrypnia vestita
ACATTCTTAACACTCCCGTTTCGGAACGGGGCACAACTTAACCCCAAAAATCTTATTTTTAAAACTATTTAATAAATATTAATGATTATGGTATTCTTTGTAATCCTCAGAAATATCCCAAAGAATACCAATACCCAAAGAAAATAAAATGATAATGTGTTTAAGACAGTCAAAAGTAGAAAAAAAATGTTAAAATGAAAAAAATTCTGCTCGCACAGCTTTCGTCGGCCGGACGCTTGTGAGTGATGAGACGTCAAAATACTACGGTTTCTTATAAAATGACGACAAATTTAGTAGTATCTTGTTCGCATTGTACAAGAAATGTAATTAAAAATATTATAAAATATTTTCAAAACATTATCTATACTTCATTAGAACGCAAATTTGAATGGGGTCACTTTGTACACCGCTTCTATTTTCGATCTTCCGGCACCCGAAGGTTTAAATTAACTTTCTGGCTGATATGGCTTTTTTAGTTTTACAAAGAATTGTTGATTGAATTAGAAAAATTAAAAAAAATTGAAACTAAAAAATTTTAAAACCCATCAATCCCCAGTGTCACCTCCAGGTGCAGCAACTTTGGCGATTTTTTACTACGTATTGAATTAAGCATTATTGTAAATTATTATTGTATTATTGTAGGCGTAAACATTGAGTGTCACCCACAGGTGACACCGGGCATAATTTCAACTAAATGTATACTTTCAGAGTATTTTATAATGGTTGTTACAGGCTGTCTTTGAGGAGAATAATAAAGAAGACATAAAGTATTAGAAGAATTAAAGAGAGAAGAGGATCTGGGAGACATTGTAATTCACATCTCTTTCTGATGATGACGAGTTCACCAATGAGTACAGAGATCATGAAAATGACGTCATGAAAACGACGTGAAGATTGCCCATCTTTCAAGTCGAATGTAGTTTTTTCAATTTTCAATCAAGACCAAACAAGTGTTCTTCCAAGTTCCAGTCAACCAAGTTCAGTTGACGAAGAACAAGAAGAAGAACCCGAATCTGCACTTAAAAGTTTAATATAAATTCATCCCTTGTGAGATGGATGGAAGGGGATTCTGATGAAAGTGTCACAGAAAATCGTGAAGAAGAACTTTTTAAACTAATAATAATTGCTTTGAGTTATTTTATTTTGAAAAAAAAAATCGTATTATATATTACTTGTGTTGTATGTATGAGCAATCTATATGATTTACTTTGAAATCTGAGTCTAGATGGGCATTATTCTTTTAACTGGACATTTGATGTCCAAATACATGAGGATATTTTGAGAGAAAAATAATGACACCACTACGAACTTGTCTTCTACAGCGTGAGAAAGAACTGCTGTTTTAGAATGCAACACTATTTTCATCTATGTGATAGTTCAGACCTTCCAGAAAATGATAAATTCGGTAAGGTACGAAAATATATCACACTTTTCAATAAAAAAATTTCAGCCGAGTTCCACTGAGTAAAATTATCACTGATTTCTGTCGATGGAACGATCGTACTTTAGGCATGGTACCAAGCAATATACATGAGGAAAATGGCTATTTCTACTACTAATAATAATAATCTAATAGCTACATTGTTTCCACATGGGAATTGACGGGTTAACCTATTTAATTGACAAATTCGAGAATTTATAAAGGAGGATGCATCGTCAGGCGCGGCTCTGAGCCAAGATGAAAACCTTTCGAAGAAATGTGACATGATGCTTAAAATAGTAAATCATCTTCAAAATAATACACCTGATTTACAGACACAGTAATGTTGCCCGCAATTTACTAATTTACTAGGCGAATAAAACCTTAATAAGTAGCTATCACATTTAAAACATTATCCGTCTGTCTGTACGTATGTCTGTCTGTAACTTCGTGTAGAGTCTGCAATTTCGTTAGAATTCACGGCTTAAAATACCAAATTAAACTGCCGGAGACGGGGTTTGAACTTTTGAACCCCGGGCCAGCAAACCCGAACCGGCCGCCTAATGCATGTTGCTACCGCTGCCTCTTCTTGGACCACCAAAACGACACTATAAATATATACTAGGGATTAGTAAAGACGCGAACCAATGTTCCGTCATTTTGACGGGTTAGAGTTAGTAAAAAATAAAATCGAATAAATTGCAGCGCTAAGACACCCTGCGATTGACGGAAACAGACATAAGAAAGTCGTCATAAGAAAGATTCGTTGAGATGGTTTAGGGGTACAAAACATATGAGCGAAGAAAGGAAGGTAAAACAATATTTGAGACGAAAATTGAAGGCCGCAGGAACAGCGGACGTCAGCGAAAGATCTGGCGCGAACAATTCGATTTTAGAAAAGCTTCTTGCTAGAAGCTTCTGCAGTCGGAGAGTGTGCATTCAAAAATGAAAAAGTATGTCTGAATAGAAGATTGTTACGACTTCTCCTATCTGTTTACCCCTGTGCAGAAACAGCGTGATGGTTAATTGTGTTTTAATAATAATTTATTTTAATTCCCACAATTGCCAGTTACGCACAGCTCGTGTGCAATGCGTGTCTCTGAAACGTAATGTTGTCTTGTAGATGTGTTCTGTCGCGTCCTATAGATTTGGAGATACAGATCGGTATAGAGTATACATACCGATCCATATCAGAATGACTAAGGCACAGGATGTCTCATAGCTTCGGGGAAGGATTCCTCTTTAGATATTTCAATAGAAAATATTCTTTACATTTTGGGTGAAATTTCCACAGTCCACGGAGACAAGCGACATCAAACTTTGCATTTTTTTTCAGTATATCTGACGTATTCTGTAATAGATCCCAATTAGCCCAAAAAGAAAAGCCTTTGAATCATGCATACAGCCAATGATGACGTATGGATTGGAGACTATGGCCCTTACAAAGAAAAGTGTAGAAAAGCTGAAATGCACGCAACGATCCATGGAGAGATCCATGCTTGGAGTAAGCCTAAGAGATAGAATTAGAAAAGACGAAATTAGGCGCAGAACTAGAGTATCATGGATCGTGTAGCGAAGCTAAAATGGCAATGGGCAGGATACGTTGCAAGACAGGATACTACAAGATGGCCTCCCAGAGTTCTGAAATTGAGACCTTGGGAAAATAAAAGAGGCATCGGATGACTTCAAAAGAGGTGGGCCGATGATATTGTCGCTGTGGGGGGAACGAAATGGCTACAATTAGCCAACAACAAGGAAGAATGGAAAAATAGGGAAGAGGCCTATATCCAGCAGTGGAAAAACGAAGGCTGATGAAGAAGAAGAAGAAGATTGTCTGTAAAATGTTAGAGTATCACTACACTAGTAACATATATGAAATGTTAAAAATTTATTCGTTTTAATACTAGTCAAATAAAATGACAAACACCCTACTGATAAAATATTTTTCAAATTTGTGAATGGTTTTAATAATTTTATTTGACTTGTATCAAAGAGAACAAATTTTTGATATTCCATATTAGTTTCTGTAGTGATAGCCCAACGTTTTATTGAAAATAAGCTCAAAATATTGAAAACATGCACACTTTGATATCGCTTAACTCTGTAACTGACGACGTTTCATCCAAATTGTAAATAATATTTTCTGTTCAAAATTGTAGGAAGAAAAAAGTTTTTGCTACTAGCTATGAGACACCCAGTATATCAGTCATTATGCTTACGCTATGCAATGCAAAGTAAATGTCAAATTGATCCGAATCAACTCAGGACTGTCCTATATGCGAGTATCAAGACAAAAACTTATTCGAACACCTAAAAAGATTATAAAAACATATTTTCATTTTGTAACACAATATTTATTTACAGAAGCATAAAATTCCAAGTTTCTACTCGTTACGATAATAAAAATGCATCGCGTATTTTTTAATGTACCTAAGCGAGAATGGGCACATAACTGCATTGTTCTAACATTGTTATAGTTGACCGGAAAAATTGTTAATTTTCTATTGTATTTGTATAATTCAATTAGGCTGCATAGCTCATAAATATGTCGGTTAATAATTCATAAATATCCATTGTTAAGTGTACATGGGGCGGTCGAATGTACGAACAGGAAAAGTAGTAGTTGGATTTACTTTTTAATTATCAATTTTAAATATTTAAAATAGATATTATTAATATTTAAAGCTTTAACTTTGTGATTAGACATTATAAAAGAGTGTTAGTTAAATGTGTATAAACCACTACCAGATTTAAGGTGTATCGGTTTCGAGACGTACCAGTCTCTTCGTTAGGACCAACACTACACTACTATGTTCACAACACTATACACCAATACTTATGACATGCGTGTTAATCTTGTCAAGGACAAGCATGCATTAACGAGCCTACAGAACAATCAGGAATCTACGAGGGAGAGAGAGTGAGAGGGGGCGGGGACTAAAGTGAACTAAACTCTCTCTCCCTCGTAGATTGTACTGTAGGCTAGTTAATGCGTGCTTGTTCCTGACAGGATTAACACGCATGTGATAAATATTGGTGAAAAGTTAACAATACTATGGTTGTGGTGTATAGTGTTGTGAACATAGTAGTGTAGTGTTGGTCCTGACGAAGAGACGGGCACGCCTCGAAACCGGTAGACCTAAAATCTGGTAGTGGTTTATACAAATTTAACTAACACTCTATTTAAAATAGATGCTAGAGCCTTACTTTTTCCGGCCCAAAAATCTAGTTCATTGAAATGTTATATTTCTTACAATTAGAGATGGACCAGTCAAAACTATATGATCTGTTTAAATTTTACCTGACTATACATAAGCGTAGAAAAAAGGAGGTGAACATAGAGAAAAAGTGAATATCTAGTGTCTTTAGATACCGTGATTCTATTATTAGGTATGCAAATGAATCTAGAACACTGATCCAATGCTATCACTTCACTCGCAATTTATTGAAACTGACAGTGCAGTTAGTGGTAATATAATTGAAGTATTTTATTAAAGTAATCAAAGGCAGAAGACTAAGAGTGAAGCTTTACTCTCTGCAATTTACGTGTACCTACTTAATAATTTTTTGGATTGGATTTATATTGAAGACCACATTTCGTCATTAGAATTGAATTATGACTCGCTAATTCAACACTTTTTTTCCATAGACCGCAGGATGTCTATTGTTTTTCTTACTGAATAAAAGTTTTCCTTGAATGTGACACGTTCAGTGATGCGGCATATTTATACATGAATTTAACACATTCAGTGACGTAACACATTTACACTTGAATGTGAAAAATGATCGTTTAGATATTGTTAGATTGGACATTTAATTTTTTCTATTAATCGGTGAAGTTGATCTATGTATAGTTATAGTAAATACGGCCGATCAAGTACCTACTATTATCTGCTTCCAAAGCCTTGGCGCAGACAGGTAGCCTTAACCTCAATTTATAAGGGTTACAAATGTGGATAGTATAATATGATATAGATAATATCGTGGATGTCATGAAGGCATACTCACCTTGTAGTACGAATACTTTCAATAAATAAAGCAGTCACCAAATCAATTGATCACGAATAGAAAATATATAGCAGTTTGAATAATTATCATAAGATTATGATAGATATCCACTACTGTTATTGATATTTACATATTACTTTAATTTTGAGACCATCTCGCATTTGACTTATAACTTATTTTGCCAACTATGTATTTTAATGTTTTTCTTTTAATATCATCGTTTTGTAAATTACTGTAGGTACGTTAATATTAAAAATGTTAATCTATTTATGTATAAGCCCATATAGTTGATTACGTAATACAATAAATAGATAATATTAAAAATTAGTAGGAATTTATAATTTTTTTTTATTTTCGTGTTCACAGGGCTCCGCCTGTGTTGAGGCTAATACCTACTTTACAGTATTCATAGAAGTAAATGTGAAACAAACTGATTTTAATATATTAGGTCCTTAAATATGAAATTGGCGTTTTGCCGTACTGGCAAATTTGATCTCAAATATCTTCTCTTTGGTTAGGAATTCCAAATCCAAATTTATACAGCTATTTACTCATGTATTTGTGTTTTGAAAATAATAATTCATTTGTTTTTTCCTCAATTGTTTTTTTCTTTGCGTCACTCAGTTTACAAAATGAAAAACTTGAAATATCGCGTTGTTTACGAGTACGAGTTCCACCGTGGCACCAGTGCTGCAGAAACGGCTCGAAGGATTAATGATGTGTATGGCGACGGTGCCGCAAAAGAAAACACAGTGCGTTTTTGGTTCCAACGTTTTCGTTCTGGAAATTTCGACCTGCAGAACAAGCCCCGTGGACGGCCGGAGACCAAAGTTGATAATGAAGAATTGAAGGCTATTGTGGAAGCGGATCCATCGCAAACCACATCCGAGTTAGCTGCAGGCTGCGGTGTTAGTGATAAAACTGTTTTAATCCACTTGAAGCAAATTGGTAAGGTGAAAAAGCTTGAAAGGTGGGTACCTCACGAATTGAGTGAAGCAAATCAACAAACGCGCGTTGACTGCTGCGTTGCATTACTCAACCGGCACAATAATGAAGGGATTTTAAATCGAATCATTACCTGTGATGAAAAAGTGGATCCTGTACGATAATCGGAAGCGCTCATCGCAATGGCTGAACCCTGCCGAACCAGCCAAACCATGCCCCAAGCGAAAATTGACTCCAAAAAAGTTACTTGTGAGCGTTTGGTGGACTAGTGCTGGTGTCGTTCACTACAGCTTTCTTAAATCTGGCCAGACGATTACGGCAGATGTCTATTGTCAGCAACTGCAAACCATGATGGAAAAGCTAGCTGCTAAACAACCGAGGCTGGTTAATCGCTCTAGGCCACTGCTGCTTCATGATAACGCTAGACCACACACTGCACAACAGACGGCTACCAAATTAGAGGAGCTTCAATTGGAATGTCTAAGACATCCACCGTACTCTCCGAACCTTGCCCCAACAGATTACCATTTTTTTCGAAATTTGGATAACTTCTTGCAAAGGAAAAAATTCAACTCCGATGGGGCAGTCCAAACCGCCTTCAAAGATTTTATTGATTCCCGTCCGAATGGTTTTTTTAGTAAAGGGATCGATGAACTACCTATGAGATGGCAAAAGTGCATAGATAGCAATGGTACATACTTTGATTAAATAAATATATTATAATAAAAAAAAATCGGCTCTATGTTTCTCCCATACTAAACCTCAATTTCATATGTAAGGACCTAATATATCAAAATTCAAACGTATGGCACGTCATTAAACAAAATCATGTGCATAAAATGTAATACCATAATATTAAATTTAAAAACACTTTTTGTCGTAGTTTTAATTTAATTTAATTAATTTTGTGTCGTAATTCCATATAAAGTTACGACACATGCATTTTGATTTGTTGTAATATTATTTTGATTAATCTATGTACCTATATAAATAGATTTTAAAATAAGAAAAATCAGATACCTTGAAAAGAGTACAGAGTATAATGCTTCTTATTCTTAATTTTGAAAAGGCGTTCGACTCAGTAGAACTTTGGACGATAGAAAAAAATTGCGGACTCTAGATATGGGAACTTAACCAAAAATATATAATTGTAAGCCGGTACCATGAGAAAAATGCTTGAAAACCAAAGCATAACCATAACCATAGTCGTTTAAAAATCTACCGGCTCCGACTTTATCTTACGGCCCGACCTCGACTCCGAAAGAAATACTGTTTGCACACATTTCTCACATGTAACACCGATCAGGTATATTGAACGCTAGAGTGACAAAACGCGATAGCAAAAGAACGACCCGCATAAATATAGGTACCCGGTATTACTTTCATGACGCATACATAATCGCTTAATTAAAATAGAATATACTCATAATTTTTTAAAAGAGTAGTCGGAATCAATCGATTTCTGATGACTCCGATTAATCTATATATTAATTATGCTAAAAATGATGATGTTGTTGTTAGTGGATGGTTTCGGTTGCCAGTTAAAAAAACATTTTAGAGTAGGTACATTAAAAATATTGAGTTTAACAGATCACTTTAAAAATACATTTAGATATAATTTAATATGTAGAAATATTATATGCGTTATTTAATACGAATATTATATTTATTGATTAATAACGAAATGCCACATTTTCTTCAATCAATTCTATTTTTACTGGCAAGTCATATCGAAATTGAATTTTGACATATCGGCCGTTTGACAGGTGAAACCATTGACGTATTATAATAGGTGATGCACCTAGATTAATCTTAATATCGTGAATATTAATGTTGAGGTTACATCTTTACCTGAATTGTGAGGTTAAAACACACATGCTACCTTATGCGTAGATTTGAAGTCCAAAATTTCAGTTAATTTACGCATATATACCACCGATTGTTAAATGTATGACTACCGGCCGTATTATAGCTATTCATTTATATAAATAAAACATCGTTTCTAATTTTTCAGTCTTTCAAACACTTATAACGAATTACGTTTAAGTGATATATAGATCTCTTTCCACTTAAGAAAGTTTGACTTCCAGACTTTGGAGTCTGTATGGGCCGCGCAGCAGCCCATACAGACTCCAAAGTGATGATTAAACTGTTATTTTAAGCGATTATTTATGGTTTTGTTATTTGAGATTTGTATCTGATGTTATCGATGATTGGTAACTGAGAAATAGGTAACTGACAACACTACCGATGGTTGAATTGCGGAAAATCAATTATCAATCATTGATGCAATCAAATACAAATCTAAAATAATCATATTGGGGAACCGGTTAAAATACCACCACTACTCCACATCCCAGCTGAAAACACGAATATATTCTCAATTAACAGAGACACGAGACTCAGGCCCATCGCACTTAATCATTAATAGCAACGTTTTGATGACTCGTGATGACTTGGCAAAAAATGTAATAAATGATATTGTAAGTAGATGAGAGTTATAACATACCGGGCCACACGCACTGATGCTGGGTTTCCTTGTTCGTGGCTTGCAATTGATGGAAGACCTTCCTCTCGGAAAATATATCTTTAAAGACGCAGACGTTTTGCCACAGTACCTAATTGTTGCAGTAGCATTAAAAACGCTTTTAATTAATTAATTTAAAAATAAATTATAAAATTATTATGTACCAAGTAATTAAATAATTTATTGAGTTAAAAACACCATTACATCTTCTAAGTATTAGTGAAGTGCTCTAGCTATAGATTTAGGTTACGGTGGTAATATTAATGCTGTTGAAGTGGGATGGGTTGTATTCGGCCGTATTCTGAAATAAGCGATATTGGGATCATAAGATTGTTATCCCAACACTTAAAAGACGAGAATAAAAAAAATAATAAACGAGACCTAGGTATGCGTCGGTGATTGCTTCTTTAAGTTTATATTTGAGAGAGGGAGGTTCAAACCTGTCAAACTTAAAACTTCAAAATTGGCGGCATTACAGTATTATTTGGCTTCGACCAAATCACAAAAAAGACACTTTAAGATAATATATAAACTCTTACCTTCCCCTCTCCCTGATATACTTTCAATTCAAATCTGTACCGTTCGACCGATCAGACTCAAAATTTGGAAACTTATTCTTCAGGACCCGGCAGATAATATAGGCAATTTTTCTCCCCTCCCCTTTTTTCCCCTCTCCCTCCACCTGATATATTTTCAATGCAAATTTGTACCGTTCGACTTATTTTATTTCTTATATAAACTTATTCTTTACGACTAGGTGGGTAATATAGGCGACATTTCCCTTTCTCTCTTTACCCCACCCTCTCCCACTGATATATTTTCTGTACAAATCTACACCGTTTGATCGATGTGACTCAAATTTTGCACTCGTTTTTCTATTTATGCACAATTTTGTACCGGTGGGTAACATAGGTTACATTTCCCCCTCCATCGTTACCCCCGTCCCTCTGACGCGTTTATTGAAAGTATATTGTACTAATGCGCAGAGCTGCGCAATACCCGAGTATATATTCCGATTCTGATAACACGCACGTATTCCTTGCTAGTACGCAAAAATCGAGTATATTTTCAAACTTCGCATACAAAAATAATAACTGAAAAACATACTAAGTTAGCACCATTCCGCAATAGCCGAGTATGTTTTCCAGGCGCACGTTTCGCCCGCGCAGGTGGAAACTATACTCGATTAGTGGCATGCCCGCCATTTTGGTAGATTGCTATCACTTTCTTTTGCACGGAAGAATAGTTATCTATCCTATTTTTCTATTGCGTCATCTTTCGACAAGTGCCATTGTTTTGATTAACAGTTTTTTAGTAAACAAGTGAAAAATGATTTTGACATAACTGGTGCACGAATTACCTAATTAATAACAATTAAGTGTGACAATGATTACCAATGACTCATTGTGTTAAGTAAACTGGGTATTTTATACGAACCGTATATTTTACAGAGAAGCCAATCTCGACGTTTCGCTGAAGTCTGGAGAATATCGACCACAGATAACGCAAAATAAATAATTCAATGAACACATCGTTCACTAATAATCTTAAAAAAATTCAGTTAAATATTATTATTTAGGCGTAATTTTATAATAATTATATCAAATTTCTTAATGATGATTGTCACTTCAACATATCTTGTTTAATTTGTGCTATTAAAGACAGGTTTTGTCAGTTTGCCAGGTCCTAAAGAATAAGTATAGTATAATAAGTCAAATGATATAGATTTGTAAAGAAAATTTATCAGTGGGAGGTGGAGGGTGAAAGAAGAGGGGGGAATATTACCTCCCGGGTCCTAAAGAATAAGTTTGCAAATTTTGAGTCCTATCGGTCGAACGGTACAGATTTGTATTGAAAATATATCAGGGGGAGGGGAAGGGGTAAAGGAGGAGGACGGAAATGTCACCTATGTTACTCCCCGTACACCCTATCCCCTCCCCTGATATATTTTATACACAAATCTATACCGTTTGACCAATCTGACTCAAATTTTGCATTCATATTCTGTCCCGATCCCCATCTTTAAGTCCCGATGGAATACCGTCGGGACCTAAAGAATATGAATGCAAATAGGCCACATTTCCCCCTGAATTTCCCAGGGGGGAAATGTGGCCTAATATTTATTACTCATATTTATTAGTAAATAAGCGACTTACATTGACAATATGTAGTAACAAAGGAGCAAAGAGGTTATAACACAAACATAGTGGAAATCCTGACGGTGATCTGAGCTTCCAACGGGGATTCTAGCAAAGATCCATCGAATACGTTGTTTAGTCTTTGATGACTATTCGTTGGTGACGCTTGGGGTCCCATTATTAGAAGAAAGTCCGCTTTTTGAGTGGTTTAATTATTCAAAATGGTCACTAATGATACGGTTAATCTCAAGAACTAAATAGCGCGCGTAAACGATGAGTACACGTGGGTCACTAATTTTCTCACTTACGAAGGTACTGAGCGGGGCGGGGTGGAGCTGCACCGTTACGTCGGAGGTACATAGTCTGCAGACTAATCTAGGGTTAACTATCGCAGTCGGGACACAAGATAAAAAATAATTTTGTTAAATATACAAGGAGCTTTTATCAACGCGCAGTTTCCGTTTACGGTTCGCATAATCTGAAGACATAAAATATGCAAATCACTCGTGTTTAAGCAGTGCATGACTTTCAAGAATCCAATTACCGAAAGCCGATCGGTGGCGTAAGGTAGCGAGCGCACGAACCATTAATTAAATGATACGCCGCTCGCCCGTCGCAACCCGCGGCACGCACGCTGGGAGGGCGCGCCGCTAGCCGCCGCCGCCCGGTCATTGACAGGAAGATCAAACTCGCTTTGAAGGAAGAAACTCGCCCGACGCGAGAAAGTTCCCTGCGAGAGCTGGACACGCTTCGCCGAGGAAGTAACATTACTTAGATGACTCCCGAATCTGCTATAAACAGTGTTAACTGGCTCTTTGCTACTCCCTACTGCACTTGAACCTCCGCGAACATTCTGAGGGTTCAATCAAGTGGCGTCATGATTATTGTTTATGCACACCACATTACCACATTGGGGTGCTTTGAAAGATATATTTTTTTAATCGGGGGACACTTTTATATGCTTTTGGGCGATGACTGCGACGCTTCAGACCAAATACGTCACTGCATGCAGCATTAATAAGCCGTAATAAGTAGATTTAATAGGTGGATACATCCCTCTCCCGACCCCCGTAGTATTTTAAACAATAGAAATCGTATTTGAACGTGTGAGTATCGCAACTAGAGCTTTCGAGAAACAACATACCTTTTGTTCTTAGACTGAATTTACGATCGTGCCATATAATGGCGTGAGATTAAAAAACTCGGAAAATGACATATATCTGGTATCTGTCTGAAGAACTTATTGCTTTTACGTACTTCGATGATGAAGTTTCCTTGGAAACTTAACGAGGGATGGTCACTGCCCTCGAAAATCAAGGATCGGAAGGTTCTCCAAGGCGGACAACTCGCAAAAATGCTTTCATTGTGGGTTGAAATGTAGAAGATTTCATTACAAATCATGGATTGAATTTTTTCAACACAATCGCCGTTTCGTGTGATTTTTTGACGAAAGGTTTAAGGACATGGAAGAATAATGATACTACAATAAAGCTAAGACTTTTGTGCTAAGAAAGTTGTAAGTGATATAGTATAGAGAGGAGCAGTGTTCGTGGAAGTGATCGGTGGTGTGGAGACGATCATCTTCACTCCACCGATGAAAAGCAGAAGCAATATTTGCTCATGGCGGATAAAGATTATTGACGAAAATTTCCTAACCCAAAAAAGTTCATGTTGACATCATGTTGAATAATTATAGTATTAGAAATCTCTTGTGGAAATTGCGATATGAAATATATCGGCCAATCCGCGAGAAATCTAAACATAAGAATTAAAGAACACCCCGGTCTTGTTGACAATTATTTTTCAGAATTTTCAAACCATATAATAAACACTAACTACTCGTTCGATGTACACACGCTTAAATTATTACACCCAGTCAAATATAAAGGCCAAATAATGAATGATCTTGAAAATATATAAATTCGAAAAAATTTAAATTCTGGAAAAATTTAAATTGATAATATTATATTCAAAAATTCCTCACCCCTCCTTTCTTTATTTCCATTAAATCAAGCTCCACCCCTGGCTACTCTCACCTCCCCTACTCATAACCCACCCACCTCTAACAGTACCTAAGATATTTTACTGTATATTCTCACCCGTACATGAGAACATCTGTAATTCTCGAGACTAGCAGTGTATAACTTAAACTCAAAAGTGGTCTTATACAAGTATTTTATTTATATACTAGCTGGTCGTACTCGGCGTCACACGGGTTAAGGATTATGTAAAAAATAAGTTTGTGATTTAATCGAGGGTGGAATGGATGGGAACAGTACAGATTTGCATTAAAATGTCGCCACGTTACCTGCCGGGTCTTAAAGAATAAGTAGGTATACCAAATTTGGATCAGGTCGGTCGAACGGTAGAGATTTGCATGAAAAATATATAAGGGAATGGGTAGGGGGAGGGGTAAAGGAGGAGGAAGGAAATATTATCCATGTTAGCCGCCGGGTCCTAAAGAATAAGTATGCAAAATTTTAGTCAGAACGCATAAACGGCGTAGATTTCTACAGAAAATATATCAGTGGAGGGGTGGGGTAAGGGTGGAGGGGAAATGTCACGTGTTGAGCGGGAGGGGTAAAGCGGGAAGGGTCCTAAAGAATAAATATACAAAATTTGAGTCAGATCGGTCGATGGTACAGATTTACATGGAAAAGATATCAGGGAAGGGGGAGGGGAAAATGTCACTTATATTATCCGCCCGGTCCAAAAGAATATATGTGTAAAATTTGAGTGAGATCGTCAAACGGGACAAATTTTCATGGAAAATATATCAGGGGTTGGGGGAGGGGGAAATGGTGCCTATGTTACCCGCCGGGTCTTAAAGAATGAGTCTGCAAAATTTTGGCCAGATCAGATAAACGATTTCTGTAGAGAACAGATAGACAGACATTGAGTTTTATAGGTATAGAAAAATTATCATGTCATTTCACAAAGTTAACGCCAAATCAATACATAATATAACTCTATATAAAAATATACACCTCGACACATTGTGCTACTTGCGTTTCATCTACTGTAGCGATGTAATTATTGGTCACAATGGGCCGACGGGCTGTCAACTTGAAAACGAACCACTCTCCTTCGCAGCGAGGTCAATAGACCGAGCCCATCTACTCACAAACACAGACCTACATGACGGGCTTATTTAAAATCTTAACCTGTGACTTGTAAAAGATGTTATTTCAAGATTTTTTCTTGTTAACTGAACGAATCAACGGCATATAGGCGAAGAACAGAATAGAGGTTGTATTCCCTCAGTTTTATATTTTCAAATCTCCGTCAATCTTCGTAGGACTTGTACGGTGCGAGGCTTTGTAGGGTAAAAAATATATAGTAA
>JADDOH010010690.1:0-27897 GCA_016648135.1 Agrypnia vestita
GAATTCAAGCTTATCCTACTTAACGCCAAATTAGGTGTGTATTTTTTACAAGAGTGTATAACTATACAAAAAACGTTGCCGGATAATAATAGCGATTGTCATATGCTAAATTAGTCTTCATCCAATCAGATGTCACATCAATGTTTGACACTCTGTCAATCAAGTTTTTATTGTTGACTGTATCAAGAATGGGTTTGTCATGATTTGCAGATTGTATCGACTGTGTATAATAATAAGGATATCAATTAATGTTATTCTTAATTCACCTTAAGAAACTAATAATGCTTATAATTATGTATATACATATATTACTTCTTGAAGGCTACCAGTAGGGTGACACGAGACATCGCCATAAAAGGATATATCGAGATAATAATGAACATTTTATTAAGTAATTGTCTATTTATGAATAAACATTGTACATGATATCCCAAAATATTTTCTTTGAACTGTGATCAAAATTAAGAATATTCATGATTGCGTAACTTAAATTAGAATCTCGGAATGTGGAATTGTGTGGCGGGGGCATTCGAAAAAGTGATCTAAGGTGTCGAATAAAAGTGCCAATATCTCGAAAATTAACGATGTTTCACTAAGGGAACGCCCATAAACCACGTGGCCTGGTCAAGAGGGTGGGGGTAGGTATAATGCTACGCTGGGCTTCGCGGGGGAGGGGGGGGGGGGATCAGAGTCAAGGTACGTAATTATTTCATTTATTTTATTTGAACGATTAAAACAGTACAGAATATGCGATCGATAAATCTGCTCAGATCGGTTTACACATAATAATTTTAAAATAGTTTTGGTAGGAGAAAACAGCACAAAATGTCTTCTGGAATTTATAGGAAAAAAGGATTCAAAATGGAACCACGTAGTCTAACGACGCTCCTTAAGGTCATATTTTGATATTCTGTTCATGTGTTGGCATCTTGGCCCTCTAAGGGATGACATTAACTTTTGGGACTTTAACACGGCACGTATTTAAATTATAGTGTGACGGCCCTGTTAAAACTGTCAACAATCAACTTGAGAAGGTGTATGAAAGTATAAGAGGCAAAATGGTGTGCCAGGGCTAAAGAATGTGACGTTCTATCCTCTCTTCACACTCCTGCAAGCCTGTATTTCACTCCGGTGTGCAATACCTACGTAATAAGTCATGCAGCTGAATTGTAGACGTCGCATGTTTCGATAACATTAATCTTGAAAGCTACGTGAGTATTTTTTTCGGCATGGGTACCTAGTTAAGGTCGGACGCGGATACTTTTTCGTAGATTCTTTTCAAAATACGGCTGTGCGTATTCCAGCAACGTGACCAACCAACGATTGTATCGTTTTCGAAATATATATGTTTTTAAAATATACGGGACCTAATGATTCAATTTTAATTTTATGCTTGTCCGTACAAAAATGTGAAGCTGTGAGAAAAAATTGTTGACTCGCATTGCCAGACCATCGCTTTAAAATTAAATAAATCAATTTAGTTATACGGGGTTATTTGGAAAACATTAATAACCTCGCAGGACTATATTTCTGCCTTGATTAGGAGTCGAAAATGTTCAAGCTATTATGACCTAATATCAATAGTTGAGGAGATATGCGCCATCAAAGTTTGCATTTTTTTTTTAAATATTTCTGACTTATATTTTGTAAATCGTTGGACTATCATTACAGTAACTTATATTAAATATGAAAAATTCGTTCCCTCTAATACAAATCAAATAAAATAATAAAAACCTTCGAAATCCAATTGGAAAACATTCCAATTGGAATTTTTTCGAGGTTTTTATTATTTTATATAACTTTTATTGAAACGAATGAATTTTTCGTAACCGATATAAATTACTATAGTGATACTTCAACATTTTCGACTCATAATCAAGGCAGGAATATAGTTCTGCGAGGTTATTAATGTTTTCCAAATAACCCTGTACATCATTCTCTTTTATAATAATTTTAAAACATCATTCAAGATCTTTCCTAACCTTCCACAAAAGAGTAAGTAAAATAATCATTGAGAGAGTGTAGAATATAAATAGAAGTGGCCACCACTTAGCGTGTGACGATTTGAAATATTATCGCGGGCATCTCCGGCGAGCAGCACCGCCGGCTCTTGAAAGGGGACCCATTCCGGAGAAACAGGTCTCGCCCTCCCACGTGCCTCCCTCCCCCTCCCCCGGCTCCCACGTGGCGCGGCCTTCCTCCCAATTCGTCCCACGTGAATTCCCCCAGCTGTTCTTAAACGTCGCGCAAATTGGAGAATTCACTTTCTTAATAAGCCCACTTAATCCGAATTTCGCGTCCGACAGTTCGGACGTCTAACACATTAATTTAAAAGCGTATACATTCAGTTTGCCTTCTTACATTTCAAGTTGTTTATCTCCGTTTTTTAATTAATCAATTAATTAATTTGCGTCGTATATTTTTGTGTTTAGACTTAATTTCTTTGATCCCGTTTGAAACGTCACTATTTTTAGTTATTTTTTTTAGATATCCTAATAGGTGCCACAATGACGCATGGCATTAAGCTGACTAACTGGCATCGCTCATTTTTCTTAATTATTATTTTAACTTATTTTTTCTTTGAGTGGACATGTGAAAATAGTTATAATATTATTTTCAAAATTATATTTTTAAAGAAAACAAATGCATACATGTCACATCAATTTTCTTTCTTGCTCGTCTTATGATAAATATAACTAAGTTTTTTTTTTATCGAAACCACGAACCAAACAATCGTGTCATAATAGGTATTTCAAGACAATATTTCATACTAATACTTTAGTGGTGTCTGCCCTGATGTTAGACCCTGGAGTGGGATTCACCAGAGACATGAAATAATAGCCCAGAAAATTAAAGAGAAGGATACTCTTACATGGTTATTTGCAGGTTCACCAATGCAATGCAATACTTTACATAAGAAAAAATATAATCTCATGATTTCATTTATTTTTAATAAAAAATATGTTTACTATATTTTATACCTTATTTAGATTACCGAAAACAATGAAAACATTCATATTGTAATGTGTGCTAATGTAAAAAAACTAGCTGTACACCCATGAAAAATCACGGGAAATAATAACGACATTCCTTGCGTGACCGCGCAGTATATGCCGCAGGCTGATTGCGTGTCATACTCTAATCATTTAAAGTTTTAATTCCAGCAATTTACAGACTTTGTGACAGACAGACAGACAAAAAATTATTATGATTGATAATTTGATAACGTGTTAGACTGATTTCGCGTTTTTTGTGACTTTATAGAGCTGAAATTCGAACATAAAACATTTTTGACGGGTTATAGCTAGTGAGTAATATAATTACTGAAAAATTGTAATGCGCTACAATGACGCAAGTAACTTAACTTATCATTAATACAATATTGATGCATTTCATAAGACTAAGACGCAAGATTTAGAAATCAATCGTCAAGTTTTTTAAATATTTAATTTGGTCAAAACTACTGATGCAACGAATACGACTATTCGTATTCGCTGAATATCATCACGAATATTAAAAACAATCTATTTATAACTGAACGCAACGCAAATTATGGTTTGGCTGTGCACTGTGTATCCGGACACACAATCGCACTCTATTATCGGGGATTCCCCTAACATTTAATGAATAGATTTGTTGAGTTCCCAAGTTATCAAATGTTACTTATTTCAGAGCATAACATGAGTTCTTTCACTTAGTTTCGTTGGGTTATTAATAAGGTTAGGTGCTCATTTCATGTAGTTTTTGTTTTGTAATACTTATAGTATTGTTCGTTCTATTTTATTTCCGTTGCGTGTAAAAGTATTAAATTTGAAATTATTCTTATAAAATAATTTTATAAGAATAATTTCAATAACACGACCTGTCGTAAGCGTGAAAAAAGTGTTATTTATTTTCGACCGCTGGGAATGTACAAACGGATAAAAGAAATTTTGTGCCTTTTGAACAAAAAATTGCCGGCGGTAAATTTTTATTATTGAATCTCTTAGTAAAAAAAGAACAGTGGTGTATTATTTATTACCTTGTTGAATTATTCGTATTCGCCGAATAGTAGGCGGGACACGGAGGCCGTTTCGCGGTATACTGCGAATTTAAATTATTTTCAAGCATGTTTTGCGGAAACACTGTCCGTGGCCGCGTAGCGAAAGCTCTCTGCCGGTTGAGAGCGCCGGTCCCCACAGTTGTGGCGCCGCCGGGCGGGCTCACACTATCCCGGGACACCCCCGCGATACGCGCGCGCCCAGCGAGCCTGACTGATTAATGTCGTCCGTGTGGTGTAAAGGCATTCCGGCGGAGGGCAAGGCGGCCCGGCCGGTCGAGGGATTCTCAATTTGTCGCGCCCGTATATCCGCCGCGGTCACACTTCGATCTTGCTCGTTTTTCGTTCGATACAAAACACAGCGACGAGTTAATCAGTAACTAGACTACCAATAAACATCATCAATGCGGACATTTACTTCAAATTGTAAAAAAATATTTTAGATTAATTTTTATGAAAGATTTTTATATTTTTCACGACTTTTTTTACAGGACCTACTCAGTAGATAAAACAGATACGAAGTAACCGATTCGTTTAGGAGACCTAAAATTTATGTAGAAACGTATACATCGTATCACAAAGGTCGCGTAAACCCTATGAACATCCAAAAAAGACCTCCATACCTACTTTCCCATATAAAAATATAGATTCGTCTCTGTGAGACATCTGTAATCTATATCTTGATTAATAATGTCCCCTTGGGGATAAAATCCAGTATGGTGTTCTTGAAAATTTTGGACATACTGAAAATATTCTGAACATTAAACTACTATCTTATTGGAAAATTTTTGAAAAAAAAATGGCCGTGCCTTGTCCATTCCTGTGGAGCTCCTCCGCCGTGGCAGAGATGCAACATTCCCCGATGCACGTTTGTTCGAGACAGAAAAGGAGGTCATGTTCTTATTTAAAATATCGTATATATATAGTTCCACTCGATAGGTAGAAAGTGAAAATGCGAAATCTTTTCATGTTGGGCATTTTTTGTTTCATGTTAGAGGAAATATGTAAATCTTTGAAATCGTCGAGATCAGAATATTTTTCATGTTAAAAAATATACACTACTTGCTTCCTGCTGGCTTTTGACTACGCAGCTCCATTGCCTCCACAAGCGCTTCATTCTCTTCTTCGAACCGTTCAGTGCGAACGTACAGGCACATACGAGAGAATCGTCAAAAACATTATTAGTTAATGTTAAATATCAATATTCCACCGTTTTTCTTCATCTTGTGCTCATTGTTAAGCGCCGTTGTCCCCTGATGCATCTGGAACACGGTCTCCGTTATAGTGTTTAATAATTAAAATGATTTTATAAAACTAATTAATGATTATTGCACTGTCATCTGTAATATGCCTCCCTACCAAATTTCAAAGAGATTGTTGGTCAAAAAGTAGGTCAAATATTGATTACAAGATTTGTGGCTGACGCATGTGAAGCGTGTAATAAATAGATTATCTATGTAAATAAGATTTTTCGAGACATTAATCTTTTCTTCGAGCAACGTGTTCAAAGCACACAATAGTCCTACTGCATTTTGTCTCCCGGCAATCATTAATAAGACATCCAACACACGTTCGATCGTCACGGTGTAAACATTGGTTCCAACGCTAAAAAATGTGCGTAGGTACGTCACAATTGACGGTACGTTCAATGTTATTTAGCGTTAACGATGGTCAAGGTGCTATAAATGGTTGGCGGTATTGAAAATAAGCAGGATTATGTTAAACAACCCACTTTACCGGTAGTAAGTAGCCGGCTAAATATCCACTAAAACTTGGCTGCGCAGACGTTTGACAGGATCGGTGATATACGGGACATTGTCACGGCACCTCGAGTGCTGCTTCCGAAATCAGACACAATAAATATTTGACATTTATTTATTATCTACGCTTCCATGGCACGAGCATCGCTTATAATAAACGGGTAACGCGAGATTACAATAAAATAAATCACCTCAATTTGACATCTTCTTAGAAAAAGATAAACATTGATATAATCAAAAAGGCGTATTTACAAAATGCTGCAAGAAATACGGGTGAACAACCAGGGACATAATTTTCAACCAGAAAATAATGATTTGTTTTCGGAAAAGTTTGAACACATTGTCGTCGCGAGAGTATAAAAAATGAGAACTACGCATAATCGAAGTCTTCCTAACATTCTGGCAGAATTTAGAAATAACTAAAGTATGCCTTGAACTTCGAGAACATCGGGTTCTTATAAATACGCAGCGAATACACGCAGCGAAGAAAGACCATAGAAATGAAACGGCGATCCGGTGCGCGTTATATCAAGCAGCGAAATAAATTAAGAGAGTACCTACCTAAAAAGTACGATCACAGACGTGCGAATATTCTGTAAAACTTAAGAAACATCCTTCCTACAGCCCAGTGGAAATTTGCACTAGTTCTCATCGATATTGATTACAATCAAGTTTGTGCCTAGTGACTTTATACATAGAACGAAACGTGTCACAACGCAACGCAATCGTGATATGCAAGTTGCCTGACACTAGGAGCGTGTACTGCGTACAAGCAAAAAAAAATTAGGGAGCCTAAAATAATCAATTTTTTTCTATGAATGGATAATTTATTATAATTACGCAACGCTCAAATTAATGACTGCAGTACATGCAGTATGGTCCAGTTTATAATGTCATCACTGTTAGAGCAGGACACACGGCATGGCGCTAATTATGGTTCGGCGGTAGCTGTACCCTCACACACACTACTTAGGCCCGGTTGTTTCAAATTCGATCAAAGTAAGCGTAGAGTTTAAACTGAAATTTTACGTTCTCCACCAATCAGACGATCCGTTTTCGTAAAAATCTATGCTTTTATCGACCGCTTACTTTGATCGAACTTGAAACAACCGGGCCTTAGTTTCTAGACATGGGTCTTGAAGAGATACCCATTCTTTGGATGCGAAATATTTTATCTTTTATGATTCTTACGCTATATTTTATATATATATTACTTACACAATGAAACTGTGGTGTTCCTTCTTTCTGCCTAGGGAGGAACTTTATCGGGAATTGGGAGTCCTTGATGCTTCTGAGTATTTATTGACCGGTAACAATAGGCATGATGACAGTATTAAACAATAAGTGATTTTAGAGAAGAAAATATTTTGAAAGGATTCTAAAAAATGATCCAGTTTTAATATACACATTGAGATTAATAAGCTTTTCAATGAAATAAAAGCATAAAATTTTGACTGAAACACCGATCAGAGCGAATGACGTCACTCCCAAGTTACCGTTACCGTGTCTCTTGAACCGTTTTCATAGACACAATGCAATGTTTACTTAGACGTCACGTAGACGCAATGACACCTGCGGGCGTTTTCGCGCGAAATTAAAAATATGTAGATGAAGTAGATAAGTGGCCGCGCTCGGATGGCGCGTCCCGTTTTAACCATACATTCTCTCTATCTCCCATCTCTTTCATTCACTCCGGCAGACGTCCATCTAGATACATCACAGAAATATTGTAGAAAGATCTAAATGCAAGAATAATTTATTTAAAAAATAAATCATTCTTGTCCAAAGACATGTAAGCTATGTACTTTTAGACCTTCCACTCTTAATTTCCAATGGATGTCGTCTCCGCGCGTGCCTCCTACGTGCTGCCCGGTTACGGTCCAGCAGTTGAACCAATTGCGTCCGACGATATATTTGTTTTTAATCTATTTGTCGATAGCAAACGGGTCTAATTCTGTTTTGGTGGCTCGCCTCCGTGTTTTTTCAAACGCATTTAAAAATCGCTCGAACGCAAACCGGCGTTTGTTTAAATCCTGTATTTGTTGATTTACGTTTCTTTGCGTCGCGGACCGGAGAGCTGCGTTCGTTTCGGCCACGCATCCGATTTATTTAATTTTCTGCGTGAACTTATTTGTTGAAAGTGTTTGCTCAAATTTCGTACACTGACTGTCTAATCTGTCGTCCAAAACTTTTACCATACGTGGTAATACGCAAAATACATTATTTATTTATTTATTTATTTATTTAGGCATACATAATGAGTACTTTTACATTTCATTTTTCAAATATTTATATAATTTACTTTGTGTTATTATGTACAATTTAATCACTGTTTCCTTTACTAGACCGAGATCTGTAGTAAGGGCGATAGACTTATGCATTATATTCAGCGGTAGAATCTAAACAATCGATATCCTTATTAATGTTGTTTTTTTCTTCTCTCGCAAGAATGTGTCGTACATATAATATGTATTATGTTGACTCTAATATTGATACTGATATTCTCGCGGATACCCCATCCCCATAATCATTTAAAAAGTCATCCCTACTGAACATCAATTTTCATGATACCATAAAACCCTAAAACACTAATATCAATTCTTTATTTATAGTTATATTCGTACACGATCACATTACATATACAGGGTTATTTGTAACCTCACAGGACTACATTCCTGCCAATAGTTATGGAGATATGCGACATCAAAGTTTGCATTTTTTTTCAATATTTCTGACTTATTTTTTGTAAAACGTTGGACTATCATTACAGTAACTTATATCGTATATGAAACATTCACTTCCTTTAATACAAGTCAAATAAAATAATAATAACCTTCGAATACCAATTGTAAAACATTCCAAATGGAATTTTTTGAGGGTTTTTCCATTTTATTTAACTTGTATTGAAACGAATGAATTTATCGTAATCGATATAAGTTACTGTAACGATAGTCTAACGTTTTACAAAAAAATAAGTAAGAAATATTGAAAAAAAATGCAAACTTTGATGTCGCATATCTCCATAACTATTGATATTAGGTCATGATAGCTTGAGCATTTTCGACTCATAATCAAGGCAGGAATATAGTCCTGCGAGGTTATTAATGTTTTCCAAATAACCCTGTATACATATTCCTAGAGCAGTCTGAAGTCACTCGTAATTTTGATATTGTGTTGAGTTTGAAATAAGTAGTTTATTGTTTTTTTATGTAATTTGTAACCAGTATTCTGTTAGTGTCTCATTAAAAATTAAGTAAAATTGACAGTTGTGTAAATTTTACGAATGCATACAATTCACAAAATTAAAAATATTAAGTACTTTATAAAAATCAATTATCTTCGTTCATCGATGTTTGAAATACATACAAAAAAATGATTTCATAACAGTCCGACTCTGGGTGATTTTATGCGAATGCAAAACAAAAAAATAAATTCTTCACAGTTCTCAAAAGCAGCATCAGTTGCATGCGCTGGAGTGAAAGAACGACCGCCCGCCCTCACGAGTATATCGAGTATAGATGATTCGTTCTCGCCCCAGGCTTGTAAAGCATGTATTATTCATTCGATAGTTTATAAAGTAACCATATTTATAGATTAATTGAGACCATAACTGAATACTGGAAATGAATAAAGCACTATGCGCCAAAAATAAAAAAATTAAGATAAGTATACAGATTAGTACTACATATATGCCTTCGCCAATACACTTAACACTGCACTGAAGTCCTATCTGTCTTAATTTCCTAGTTATATGGGAATGCATATCGCACAAGTATTAAGTCCGCGTCATTTTTATTTATAAATAAGGTACTAAATATTAGTATTTTATAGTTTTTAGTATTGAATTGTGAGGTACCGGCCTGTAGTAATGTTGAAAATATGTGTAAAATAGCACATAAATAGCGAAAAGGAATATGCAGAGTTATTTGTACCTTGTATTTACCTTGAGAGTACCTTAAAATGAACATTCTGGCACTTAGTGCGTTATTCATTTCCAGTATTCTATTATATCGATTAAAATAGAAAATATTTTTTTAATGGGCCCTAGTCCCAAACTAGACTAGTTCCAAAAGTAATGTTAATGTTAATAGGATCGCTGATAACAATGTGTTGATTCGGACAAGAAAAAAAATTCTTTATTATAATTTCATATTGTTCGTTGCCACGAAGCGGCCACCACCTGGCGGTAGTAAATTTTCCTCGCATTGAAGGCCGCCGCTCGCCATTAAATTACCGTAGCTTTATGGCCAATCAATTACCTCGCTGCGAGAATATCGCTCAATTTTAATTCCCTTTTTCTCTTTCTCAGTTGGAGAAGCTGGTCTCCAAGAACTACTTCCTGCACATGTCCGCCAAGGAGGCCTTCAAGAGCTATGTGAGGGCCTACGACTCGCACCAGCTGAAGGCCATCTTCGATGTGGACACGATAGACCTTTTCAAGGTCGGCAAGTCCTTTGGATTCATCACCCCGCCGACTATCGATCTCCGTATCCTTTACATTGATTGTTTTTCTTACTTCTTGTATATTTTTTACAGGTTAAATATTTTTTTTACATTTTTCTCAGCTTGGGAGACCTTCCCAATCTATTTTGAAGGGGTTACACCGTCTCGAGACATTAAAGAAAACATTAAATTTGTTTTTTACGTAAATATTGCACACGAAAAATTAATTTTATTTTCATTTTTTGATGCACGGGGTACTATTTTATTTTTCATTGCTAAATTATTTTGCAAATTTCAAAATGGCGGAGTTATGTACTGTCCCGCACGGATCCTTCTCCGTGATGCGCGCAACTGGTGGAGATAACCGTGTCGCCAGGGTTTAGATGAAAATAAAGAGGGAATTATTTTCTTGTTAAATGGTGCAAGTCTATGATGTGGAAAAAAAATTTTTTTTTGTGAAAATGAGATCAGTTTAAATATAATTTTCAGTTAAAAATTCATAATAAAAATACGGCGCTCTTTATCAGAAAAAAAAACCATACACTACATCCTAGACAATGTTAGTAATATTTTCCAAATTTTAACAAAATCGGCCCAATATTTTTCGGGATACGAGTAGGTATCATCTCCAAAAGTTTGAATAAAGTGAGTTTCGAGAAATACACAAAATAACTATGAAATTCGTTTAAAAATTCGACTATAACGAAACTATTCGAAAATGTCAGGGTGCTACAACCCTCTGAACGCAAGATACATCTCATAAAGTTCCTCAATTGAAAGAGATGGAAGAGCTAACACTAGTGATCTTAACACTTCATTATCGAACTTAGCTGTACATTGTTGGCATGGTTAATTTAAAGATAAAAATTCTCATTTGGAAACCTTTCTTCTTACACTGCACAAATGTTTTTTTCTACTACATTACACTAACAAGTTATCTGAATTCATATAAGTTCCTTTAAGTCCAAAACCACAAAGAATACTGAAGACTAAATCGACAAAAGAAAATGTATCGACACGAGACCGTTGCGCGATTTTTCCTTAACCACCGATCCAACAGGAGTGTCGGGCGCGAAGAAGAACGATCGGCCGAGGAAGCGGCAGGGCGGCGGCGGGTTCGGCCAGTTCAACACCATGAACTCCGACGGCAGGAAGAGGGACGACAGGACCAAGATATACCGCCAGCCCAAGCCCGGCCACGCGGGCCGGCCGGACAAGCGCCAGTTCACCAGGTGAGCCGGCCCGCGGAACGGAGCGAGGGAAGAAACGGAACGCGGTTGACAGATGAGAGACGAAACTAGATTCGGTTCGGCCAATCTTTTGGTCGCTCGGTTCGATTTAGTTCGTCGAAATATTTTATTTAATTTAAAATAAATGTTGAAAAAAATATATTCTTGTTTTATTATCTTTTCTCTCGAGATCCGAGTTTGTGTATATAATGAGGTTTCCCAAATATTTTAGTTGTTTTTTAAATAAAAGCTTTTTTGCGTTGCTCTGAAGAGTATATATTTATCAACAAAAGAACATAATATTTGACATTAAAATTTAAAAATAATTATAGAACACATCATACCTGAAAAGAGAAACAACATTTAAAGCTATTGTTTTATATTAGAAACTTTATTAGTTATTAAATATGCATTATTCACCGGTATATTATAATTTTCTCAATAAGTCGATTGTCGGTTGTTTGTGAAAAATTTTCGGATAAATTAAAACGTTCCATTTTAACAATTCAAATTAAATGAAGATCAATTGGTACCTACTGAAGTATGTTTACTAGGATCGCCGCGTTTAAGAATGTTATACGAATAGTGGATAGACCTCTTCCATTTAAGGGGGTAAGATTAATTTGGCGAAAAAAAAAGCATATTTTCAAGAATTTTTTTTGGCGATACAGGTAGTGCTAGATTGTTTACTTAATTTTTATATAATAATACATTGTTTAATCATCTTTTTTTTAAATTTCATTGAAAATATTTATATTTAAGCGAGTGGCCTTGAAAGAAGTTGTTTTGCGGTGTTCATCATAACTCGAAACAGAATCATCTGAAACAAAAAAATCAAAATGCTTTCGTTAAAGGAAATGTTTTTCGAGGTAACGACGTGAAGATTTTTTTTTCGATTTTTAAATTTTCGCTAAAAAAATCGTCCAATTCGTTACTGTAAAATTAATAATTATTAAAAAAGAAAAAAAGCTCCACGGCGTTACCTGGTGAATTACGTGAAGAAGTACTGTGCAAAATTTCAAAACGATCGGTCCAGTAGATTTTGAGTTATGGCGTACATGGACTTCAAAAATGACAAGTTTCAGAAAAATGCTTTAAAGTTCTGCACACTGTAAAACTCGACAATTATTTTATACTTACACATAGTCGATGCCATGTCGATACAGCAAAGAGTTTTCATCAAGAAGATCTAAAGCATCTTTTTGTCCTTGTCTAGCAAAACTTCCAATAATAATCATCAGATAAGCGCTTCCCTCAGCTGCCCGAGCAGGTATAGAAAATCAGTTTGAGCATCGCTCAAATGTTCATAACTTCGTCAATTTTGCTCTGATTGACTTGAAATTTTGACAAAATATCTTTGCAATGTTATACATTCATTTAAAAAATTAAAAATAAAAGGCAAAAAAAATTAAACACCTTACACCCCCTTAAGAAAAAAATCAAATTAAAAGGCACATTGTTTCGTTGTTTTGGTGTTTATACTGCTTACCTACACATACTAATACGATTGTCTTTCTTATATGAAAATATGTGTTCGCTGCGGGAAATATAGTGAATGGTGCTCTGAATAAAAAGAAGTGAAGTATGGAATTGGCAAAAAAGAACGAAAGAAGAATGGATGCGGTCGCTTACGCGCATGTGTGCTTAAAAATAGTTTTTTAGTTTAGAGAGACATTGAGGTAACGAAGTAGGAGCGAATGTACGAGTTACTCGTAAAGTTGTTCATTGTAAAGTCGACAGAATAAAGAACGGTCGCTGAGATAGTGTGTACGGACAAGGAGAGAAAGATCTGGCAGCATCTGATAAAACAAATATATGAGCAGGGCCCTGTTTAAAGGTTCTGTTTAAAAAATAAAAAAAAACGAAGAACGTCCGTGAGGGACGAGGCAAGAGCAGTGTGGCGATATATCCTCTACTGTGGAAACGGATTGATGGTAAGTAGGTAAGTTGATTAGCCTTCTAGATGAATCTTATTAAATCTTCTCACTATCGCAAATCAGTAGTGCAAACTAAAAAGAGAATACCGTATTTTAATTAAATAAGAACATAGGTATATTTTTAAACGATAACGTGACTTAAAATCCTACAAAATGAAATAACTTACTCCATCGTGGTGTGGCTGGTATGGAAATAAGTGCTCAGGCTGCAGATATTCGTCATCTTTAAATTAAATTTTAGGTAAATCACTTTTTGTAAGATAAGAGTATACATAAAAATACAGGGCGTAATGGAGCTACTATATATACTCTACACGTAGATTCCTGCCTAAATTATGAGTCGAAAATGTTTAAGCGACAACGTCCTAAAATCAATAGTTATGAAGTGACATCAAACTTGCATTTTTTTCAATAATTCTGACTTATTTTCTGTAAAATGTAGGATAAAACAACGTAGGTATATATATATCGAATATTAAAAATTCATTTGCTTTAATACAAGTCAAATAAAATTATTACAATCTCACAGGGATTAGAAAAATAGTTTTATTTTTGTATTAAAAATGTATGAAAATATACATAAAATTCCAAACCTTTCAATGTTTTATACTGGGAAAATCGAGCTACTAATATTTTCGCGATTTTGAGCTTTTAGTATTATTTTTTGTTTGAGCGTTTTTAATAAACAAAACAATAAAAAGGAATTTCAATAAACAAATCAATTTAATTCCCAAAATATTCCGCAAAATGAAAACGTTCATATTGATCAAGTTAGTCTACGAACATTTGTTTCACGTAAATGATCCAAGTCATATACAGAATCAAATAATTGGCGAAAACCAACCCAATATTGGTATATGGATACAAAAAATTATCGCATTAACTTCAGAAGTTAGGAGTTCGTATGTTTTCAAAAAATTCCGTCTTAATTTACCAACAAACAACTTGACTTGGTCACTTTTCGCAGTATACTCAAGATATATTTTGCAGAATTACTAAGTTATACGTAAGTACTTATTATTAATTAAGTTTAACCGATCCTTAATACCTACCACGTTAATATGTAAATACCTGAATTCCTAGCAATAATTTAAATAATATTACGCAGGGGCTAATTACATACTACTTACCCAATGGCAAATTGGTTAATAAATTTTATATTAAGTATTAATATCTGCTGACCCTTTTAATTACATATCAATGAAACCACATTTTGTTTACTAAATTACACCAGCCCAGACATCTGGTCTCTGGTAGCCGATTAATTATCAACACGTTCAAGCCCACTGTGCATGTCAGTATTGCTTGAACGTTAAAAGCCAAATAACCCTTGGCACTACTTCAAATTTTATATCACATAAACATTGTTATTGCATACCTGCACCGAGGATGACGTCACCCACAGTTGAACCGGCTCGGATCTCAGTCGCAATGATCAGTTTTGGTAGCGAGAGTGACGCTTGAAACGTTTGATATCTCTAAAATAGCATTCAACAACCATCGAGTAGTACAAGAAGTTTGTTGTGGGTATATTCTACCATGTTAGCCTAAGAGCCCGCGAACGCCAGACCTACGTCATAGTATAAAAGCTGAAAGTTTCTCTGCGCGACGTCCCCAATAGAGGTAGGAAGGACTGGCTACTATGAAGTTTGGATCATCGTGGCTTTGGCAGGTAACAGGTAGAAAGGTGTATAAAATTGCTACCCAAAAACGTTAAAGCATAAAGCCTAATTTCTTTATATTTTCTTGGGGATAATATAAGAAATCACGTCATCCATTGCCAGACACTTACTATCGTGGTAAACCCCCACCAGATACCCTCAAACTTTTATAAATCGTAAGTGTAGGTAGGTAGCTATCTACTTACGTCATAGTATAAAAGCTGAATTTATATACGTTTCTTGGGTAACTATCAAAAGATTTTTTTCTTAGTAAGTAGCCAGACAGTTTCGGCAGTTCTAACAGTCTTGATCTCTGAACATTTCGAATCCCATTGCAGGGTCCGTCATTAGAGGTATTTTTTAGAGGTAGGTATAAAACTTTATAATGAAATAAATCACATATAACAATCGTGGTATTGGCTTTATTGGAAAGATATTTTTTTCCATTATTATTTAATAACGACTACTAAATTCGCAATTTTGTCCTGGCTTGAGTCTATTCGTGGTGAAATGGCAAACCAAACAGAGCACAAATGAAAGGACCGATCTGATTTGTATAAAGAGGAATAGGGGAAGTGAAAAGAAAATATATTACATATATGTAAGAATACATCTGATATTGCTCATAGAGAAAACAACAGAGAATAATACAGGTACCCATACACTTATTGACTATCAAAAAGTATTTGACTCAGTTGAAAGGTGGGCAATCGTCAATGTCACTTCAAAATGCGAGAAAAAATTCTAGATATATACGATTAGTAAACTTTGTATATGAAAATGCAACTATGAGTGTTATATTTGACGATGAAACTAGAATTGAGAAAACAAAAATAGAAAAAGATGTCAGACAAGGCGACACAATCTCGCCTAAACTCTTCACGTTGGCCTTAGAAGATGTAGGTATTTAAGACCCTGAATTGGGGTAACAGAGGTGTGAAGATAGATGCCACTTACTTAGGTCCCCTTCCAGTCAATATTTGCTGACGACATAGTAGTTGTAAGTGAAAACATCAAAGAACAAAGTGCCTATAATGATAAAAGAACTACACGAGACTTTGAGCAAAGTTGGTCTTAATATAAATATAAAGAAAACAAAAATTTTGAATCCAGAGAACAAAAGCATCACAATCAATAACAGTAATATTAAAATAGTAGATGAATATAATTCAATTCAATTCAATTTATTTAATAATATGTACATTACAAACTAAGAGCTCAAGGCGTACATATTATGGAAGTATATATCAAAAATGAAAATATTTAATAAATTAAAAATAACATAAAATCTGGTCAAAGGTGTAGGAGAATCCCGCTTCGGAAAACCCCCTCAGACACATGGAATATATCAATACCCAAAGCGATTTTGTTCAGCATAGCTGTGGCTCTTCCAACAGGCATAACCATCGGCAGGTTGGTCCTGTATATTGGAATGTGAAACAATCTATGCTGACGATGTCTAATGTAATTATCAGGAACATACAAACCAATGCTCTGCATAATTTCAGGATTATCGATCATACCGCGCAACAATCGATAAAAATGTGTAATCAAATACACATTCCTTCTAGTCTCTAGACTATTGTAGCCAAGCATACCCTGGAGAAACTCGGTTGGGTAAAGCCAAGGATAATGCCCGTACTCTCTCATGTAGAGATATCTCAGAAAATTCTTTTGGACTTTCTCCACCATAAGAGAGTACTTGCCCTCATGTGGCCCCCAGATCATCGAGCCACTCTCGAGTCTACTCCGAACCAAGGAGTTGTAAAGAGTTCTCAGTACGTGGGTATTCTCGAAAACCCTGGCAGTACGCAGAACAAATCCTAACATTTTCAAAGCATTACCACTGATCGTCTCTATGTGATCGTGAAATGTTAGGTTGCTTACAAATCTAACCCTTAGATCTTTAACATTCGATGTTCTTGTCAGATTTTGGTCGTTCGTTTTGTAGCGAAATAATAGTTTTTTGGGCCCTAGTGAAGGATGTAACCGAACACTTGGAAACATTAAACAAAAGTTTATTTCGTCTTCCCCATTCACATATATTAGGTCCTTACATATGAAATTCACGTTTTGCCGTACTGGCAAATTTCATCTCAAATATCTTCTCTTTGGTTAGGAATTCCAAATCCAAATTTATACAGCTATTTACTCATGTATTTGTGTTTTGAAAATTATAATTCATTTGTTTTTTCCTCAATTGTTTTTTTCTTTGCGTCACTCAGTTTATAAAATGAAAAACTTGAAATATCGCGTTATTTACGAGTACGAGTTCCACCGTGGCACCAGTGCTGCAGAAACGGCTCGAAGGATTAATGATGTGTATGGCGATGGTGCCGCAAAAGAAAACACAGTGAGTTTTTGGTTCCAACGTTTTCGTTCTGGAAATTTCGACCTGCAGAACAAGCCCCGTGGACGGCCGGAGACCAAAGTTGATAATGAAGAATTGAAGGCTATTGTGGAAGCGGATCCATAGCAAACCACATCCGAGTTAGCTGCAGGCTGCGGTGTTAGTGATAAAACTGTTTTAATCCACTTGAAGCAAATTGGTAAGGTGAAAAAGCTTGAAAGGTGGGTACCTCACGAATTGAGTGAAGCAAATCAACAAACGCGCGTTGACTGCTGCGTTGCATTACTCAACCGGCACAATAATGAAGGGAGTTTAAATCGAATCATTACCTGTGATGAAAAGTGGATCCTGTACGATAATCGGAAGCGCTCATCGCAATGGCTGAACCCTGCCGAACCAGCCAAACCATGCCCCAAGCGAAATTGACTCCAAAAAAGTTACTTGTGAGCGTTTGGTGGACTAGTGCTGGTGTCGTTCACTACAGCTTTCTTAAATCTGGCCAGACGATTACGGCAGATGTCTATTGTCAGCAACTGCAAACCATGATGGAAAAGCTAGCTGCTAAACAACCGAGGCTGGTTAATCGCTCTAGGCCACTGCTGCTTCATGATAACGCTAGACCACACACTGCACAACAGACGTCTACCAAATTAGAGGAGCTTCAATTGGAATGTCTAAGACATCCACCGTACTCTCCGGACCTTGCCCCAACAGATTACCATTTTTTTCGAAATTTGGATAACTTCTTGCAAAGGAAAAAATTCAACTCCGATGGGGCAGTCCAAACCGCCTTCAAAGATTTTATCGATTCCCGTCCGAATGGTTTTTTAAGTAAAGGGATCGATGAACTACCTATGAGATGGCAAAAGTGCATAGATAGCAATGGTACATACTTTGATTAAATAAATATATTATAATAAAAAAAATCGGCTTTATGTTCCTCCCATACTAAACGCCAATTTCATATGTAAGGACCTAATATTTGATATATCTGCTTGGAGAAGATGAAAATCGTTCAAAGTTGACACTTTTAAGAAAAGCTTTAAGTCATTCGAAAATAACAGAAAGCGCGAGTTTAAAATTACATTTTTTATATTATTGATAAAAATCGAAAACAACAATGGACCCAGGTTAGATCCTTGTGGGACACCCGAGAAGGTAAAGAAGCACTCTGACGCGAATAGGCCGTAGGAGACGTATTGGTTCCTATTTTGGAGGTAGCTCGCCATTAATTTTAGCATACCATCCGAGAAACCAATCTCATACAACCTTTTCAATAAGACATCATGGTTGACTGTATCAAAGGCTTTGGCGAAGTCATTATATGAACAGTCTACCTGATGTCCCGCGTCCAGAGCTTCCGTGACGTAATTTGTGAAGACCATCAGATTTGTCTCAACCGAGCGGCCTTTCCTGAATCCATGTTGTTCATCAATTATAGACGGCTCTACTCGGGAAGCGACGGTTCTACTTATTATAATTTCAAATACCTTAGCTCGGGCAGAGAAAACAGCTACAGGTCTATAATTTTCTACGGACGGCTTAGAGCCACTCTTATGTATGGGAGTAACTTTTGACATCTTCCATATTTCCGGGAAGATCCCTGTATTAATGGAAAGATTATACAAAAAACAAAGTGTTTTTTTTTATCAGTTCCACGCAACCTTTTAAGAGAAATGTTGGAATGAAATCTGGACCAAGAGAATGAGTATTATTTAATTTTTTTATAGTGAACCATCCTTCTCACTGATATTTTGAACATCAATAGACTGTGCACCGATCGGAGAACATTGTCTAGCCATGTTATCAAGGAGCGGAGGTTCACTACTATACACTGTTTTAAAATAACCTGCAAACGCCTCAGCAATATCTGCACCATTATATAGGTACCTGGAATACAAGATAAAAGTGAACGAAGAAAACCAAACAGCAGAATTGCCAAGACGAATAGGAATGAGCTGGGCTGTTTTTAGCAAACTCAAACATATTTTCGTCAACAGAAAGATCCCAATTAGCTTAAAAAGAAAAGCCTTTGAATCGTGCATACTGCCAGTGATGACGTATGGAGTGGAGACAATGGCCCTTACAAAGAAAAGTGTAGAAAAGCTCAAATGCACACAACGATCCGTTGAGATAGATAGAGATAGAATTGGAAATGATGAAATTAGGCGCAGAACTAGAGTCGTAGATATCATGAATCGTGTAGCGAAGCTAAAATTACAATGGGCAGGTCATGTTGCAAGGCAGAATGCTGCAAGAGGGACTCCCAAAGTTCTGAAGTGGAAACCTTTGTCTCCACTTCAGAACTTTGGGATGTCACAATCAAAATGAACACAAACGAACAAAATAAAGGATCCTACAAGATGGACTCCCAAAGTTCTGAAGTGGGAGAATAAAAGAGGCGTCGGAAGACCTCCAAAGAAATGGGCCGACAATATAGCCGCTGTGAGGGGAAGAAATGACTATAACTAGAAAATAACAAGGATTGATGGAAGGGCATGGAAGAGGCCTATAGGTACCTATCTAACAGTGGAGAGATGAAGGCTGAAGAAGAAAAAGAAGGGTACATCTGCATAAATACAAAACACACGAGGTATTACGTACATATAAATAAATATAATAGATGTGCACTGATTTTCAGGGTTTGGTTGTTTTATTTGGTACTGAAAGCGTTAATACTTGGCCATTAACTCTTGTTCATTAAGTCCATAGCTGAGAGCAATAATTAATCAGATTCTCCGTATTTTGACACGGTAGGGGAGGTGTCCCAAGCCAGATGGCCGAACCTGCACAGGGCATCAGAAGACGATAGTCAATTACGCCATAAATTACCGCCGCTTAAGACTGGAAGACCGATAATTAATTAAATTTGATAAAAAATACATTTACATTAATTTATTCTATGAACCTAATATAATTATGATTTCTGATTCATTCAATAATGTTTTATTGAATGGCTTATTCGCTTACAGACTACCAATTGAGGTGTATAAAAGCAAAGGCAGCAATATCCAAAAACTTAAAATAAATGTTTTCCGTGCAGACTCCGAGGATTGCGTACTAATTTAGAATGTTTACTGAATTCGAGATTTTATAGGAAATATAACTCTACCCCTGCCAAAATCATGTTTCCAAATCACTATTGACAGCAATATCATCGTAGTGTTAAAAGCAAAAACAGCAATATCCATTTCAACCCTTCAACACCCAAGGATGTGTCACGTAACACAATTACAGCTTCATACTACAGTGGGAATTGTCGATTTTAAACTGAATAGCAAATACAGCAATATCTTATTTTGTAAATAGCAAAAGTAGCAATATCCTCTATTTGGTAGTGAAAAGGTAAATATTTATTTATACACGTGTATAAGAAAGAATACTGAGGTGGCAATTGTTTTCAAAAACTTATTTCCAATAAGATATAGGTTTCCAGGGAAATTTTCTTGAGTAGTGGCAGATTTTTTGTAGCAACACCTCAATGGGATATTGCTGCCTTTGCTTTTATACCCCTCAATTGAGGTATTATATTTCAAAATACTTATAATTTCCCAATTTGTATGAAAATATGAGTTTTTATTAGGTACTCACTATCCGTATACCCGTGAAAAATCACGGGACATAATAATTGCAGGATTTTGAAGCTGAAAAAGAAAGAAAACCATTTTTTTTTTAAATTGACTTTATTCCATTAAACCTAAAACAAATATAATAAAATAATATAAAAATGTCAAGACCGTGTAATTTGGTGGGGGGATCCTTGCGTGTTAACCTAAGCCGCGCGCTGATTGCGTGTCACACTCTAAGTATCTAAAGTTACGGATCGACAAACAACGAAATTATTATGTTTAGATTATATTTGTATCACAAGATAATATATTATATACTCACACATCCTCCGTTCGTTCTCTGAGTGCATATAATATGTTACCAAATTTTAAATTAGTTTATTAGTGTAATTAATTTGTTCATAAGTATACAATAAAGTAGAGATCAACACTTTGTGTATCTGTAGGTTGATGCGTAATTTCTTCAATAATAACAAATTAACTTTGTGATAACATTATATATATAAATGTAAAAAATACATTGTATAAAACCAATATTTATTGAATTATCAATATGTTTCGGGGCCGATGGTTCCTTCATCAGAATACAACATATAGGTACTAAAAATTATAATTGGAAATATAGGCATTAATGAAAACAAAAAATAAATGTATTGGACTTAAATAACTAATTAGGAACTAATCTAAAAGGTGACTATTTACAAAAAGGAAATAGTTATTTATAATATTTAATTTGCTTATAAACAATTTTTCTAATTTCTAAAATTTCTAATTTATCAAAAATGGTTTGTTTCCAAAAGCTGATTAGAAAATTCAGAATAGTTATTGGTATTTAAACATCATAAGTGCTCCTTAATTGTAATATAAAATTTTACCAATATAAAAATATCCGCCGTTTTTTTAAATTATATTGTTACATACCCAAAACGAAAACAAATTCCGCACATATGTAGTACAATAAGATGGAGGCGCCTTCAACGTCAGTCAATTGCCGCTTCCCATCTGCTTGGAAAACGTCGTTTCCGCGGAAGAAAAGTGTCCTGGTGGCGCAATTTTCGCCCTCTTCCACAGCCGCATTGAGGGCCGGTTATGAAAGTCTGAAAATCGACCCTTTTCCTTTCTTCGAAGCGGAAAAACTACTCTCAACATGCCTTGACTAATCGATCACTACCTCATCTCTTTTAAAGCGTAGGTACGTTAACCTTTAAATTATTAGTATTGACTATATTCGACACAAATTCATAGCTTCGTCTCTGTGAGACTTCAATAATTTATCTAAATTAATTAATCATCTTTCTGGGATTAAAAACTAGTCATTGTGTTCTTAGAACCCACCCTTACGTATAAAAATTGATTAAAAAAATATTGAAAAATTGTTGATAATGTCGCCTTTCGAATATAAAATTCAGATCAAAAAAATTTATAAAATCACTTATAATCAAAACAAATGTAGTAAAGTGAAAAACACTAGAAAATTTTAAGCAAGTATAAATAATATTAAATTTAAAATTATCTATCATTAAAAAAATATTCTAAAGAATTATATAATAAAATGTATACACAATTAAGTAATAAGTAAGTAAGTAGATTACATATATAATAAAATAAAAATTTGAATAACTCTGAGGGTATTTATTAATATTTTTCTTGACGGCCTCATAATTTTTTTCAATCCTCATTTTAACAGGTAATTTGTTTAACCATTTCACACCTCTAAATGTATAATGATGCTGAGCGGTTGTGGTATGTATTATAGGGATATGCAATTTACCAAGTGTTATATTTCTGCTACTTGATACTATTTGTGTCGTCCAGAGTGATCCTCAGCGCAGGTCTGTGTATTCTAATAACAATTGTAATTTGCTCTTTGTTAAGTATACCGATTAAGTGATATGCATATTATACACCTACGTACACAAATCAAAAGTTCTCTAAGTTGTTTTGTAGATTACGGATAACCTTCAAAATATTGAACTGCGTAATTTAACAAATGGGGTAATGATGACTATTACATAATCAACCTATTCTGGGCTTCGCAAAAAACGTTCGTGTGAATATCGTATACTAAATACCGTTATTTTATTTGACTAATCCTCAATCTCTGCAATCCCAGAATATCGGGATTTGATTTTGATGATCGGGTCTATCTCGGAAATAAAAAAATCTCATTTGGTTAGGAATGTTACGTTATAATGCCAGAAAGAACAAATACAATTTATGTAAAATATTTATTTTTAAGTAAGTTAGGAATCTTTGAACAAAACGTACCCTAAATAAGAATCCTTCCAGTTCTCAGGATAACGAACATATAATATAGGGGAGACCTAGGAGAGTTGTGACAATTTTTACGTTGCCTCACATATCTCGGCTAAAAATAATATTACCTCTACGAAACCTACGACATTTAGTAGCTTGTTCTTTTCATTAAATAGAATAAACATAAAAATTAGAAAATAAACAAAAACCAATGAGTAAATCGATAAAAACTAAAATAACTGCGCGTGTCACAACCCGCCTAGTACCGAGGTAAGCTGTGACACAGGTCAAGGTGAGTTGTGACAAGTATGCATGTGGTCATTTAAAAGAGCATAATTAAGTAAAAACAATTGCATCAGTGAAAATTATATTTGTATTATAAAAACATTTTTTTGTTCAATATATATAGTCTATAAAAAATAGAGTCTATAAAAAAATAATAAAGTCAACTTTTGATAAACTTAAAAAAATTAAAAAGTTATTCTTATGTTTAATTAGTCATCATGTTAATTATTAATTTTCTTATGATTAGTTAAAGAAATTTGAATAAAACGACGCAATATCAGAAACATAATACACAAGGAATAATAATCAATGGAAATTTTAACCAAAAACTTACTTTTCGTAATTTTTTTTGCCCAGATGATGTACACTCGCAACCACTCACAGTAAGTCGCCGGTGCAAACTGCATCAAATCATGCATCAAAAAAGCAGTAAATATGCGGTGTTACCAGTTCGCTAACGCCCATAAATTTCGAGAAATCGTCTGTGTCACAACTCTCCTCTGTCACAACTCTCCTAGGTCTCCCCTACCAAGAAAAAACGGGCGGGACTTACATTAATAGATACGTATTTAAGGCGCCATAGTACATGATTCACGTTTTTGCTGTCTGGAGAGTCAATTTAGTGTAAAGTTTTCGAATCTTATTGCCTAAATTGCAGCTAACCATGCATTCAATCAATTTTATTATGAAAGGTCCATTTACTATTAAAGCATTTGTTTAAAAAAAGTTTAAAAAATACTTTGTTATTATCACAAAAAAAATATAATCCCGAAGCCCTATTTAATCTTTCTAGCAATAGAGTTATCTTTGGTACACTTTTTCTCGAAATATTTCCACGTAAAGACCGTATATTTTTTTAATAAATTGAATAAAAGAAGTTCAAACAGAAAGTTTGGGGGAAAATATATAATTATTTTTGGGTAGGTTGTTAAATACAACGTTTACAAAAAGATAAAAATTCACTTTCCGTCTCCTATATTGCAGCATCCAAAAAACCATTAAAACATTGATTATTTTAATTAAATTTTACATGCGTACTAAGAAAATTTCACTGTCATTAATATAAAAATATTCAAAATTTTCTACCTCATACACAGAAATTTGAATTAATTAAATCGTATAGTCTGTTAAAAGATCATTTTTCTTTCAAATCAGTCGTTGGTTGGACACTAGGGATGGGTCGTCGACGTATTTACCGTCGACGAAACGAGACCGTCCACGTCCATCCATCGACGAGACGATCAACTAGTTGAATTCGTCAACTAGTTGACGCGTCAACTTCGTTACGCGGACGTCGCGGACGTTCTATCTAAACATCGGGACGATGGTCAACTGTATACGGTTCAACGCGACGCTTCTCGACGACTCAATCGTTGGCTATTTTTATGACGTTAATTTTTAAAATTTAAAGAAGTTCGAAGGAATATAGTTTCGGGGAAAGTAAAACCGCTACTTGTGCTTATTTGTAAAAAGAAATATTTTATTATTTATTTGTTTACGCACATTACAGGCTTTTACATATTGTTTTATATACTTCTTTCTATATATAACAAAGAAAGAAGTAGGTATACACAGCAATATCAGGTGTTAGCAGTAAAATATAAATATAAACTACATATATAAGCAATGAAAGTATTGGGTATAAGAATTAAAATGTGAATAAATAAAATGGAAGGAAACAATGATTTTGCGTAATAAAGGCACCAGTTATGAGGTGCGGGAAAAAATACTTTACATTTATTTATTATCTATAAATTTATAAATAAATACATCATTTAAAAATACTTTACATTTGAGATGTTATATAGAAATTTATTGAAGAATACATCTTTCAAAGTCAGGCTTTCACTTTGTGGTGACAATATTAATAAATAAATATATCTGTATTATTTTTCAACTTTAGTTTAAGGCTCAATCTGAGAAAAGGAACATTGTTCCCGAAACATGTAAAAAACCAATAAAAAGTGGTGTAAACAAAATTATAATAGATTTATTTTTTTATCTATAAAGTTGAAAATAGGGAATTTTAAATAAAAATTAATTAAACCTAAATTCAAGATTATATTACATATATAATAATTAATGTTGGACTCCTGAATAAGGACCATAGTTAGGTATAGAAAATTTTATTCCCTACAAGTTATATCATTTATATGATAAAGTTGAAAAGTAAGGAAATAACACAATAATTAAATTTTAGCATCCCTTTTCAGGTAGATATAAGAAGTCGAGATCGATCGAATAAATATTGATTTTAGAAAAATATCTAGCCGGCCTGTTAATTAATAATAGTACAATAAAAAATAAAATAATTAAACAGAATTGTTTTATTTTATACAGCGTAAAATTGGGAATTCACCGAATCGTCGCACGTGACATCACAAAAAATCAAGTAAAAAAAGAATAGATAATAGCTTATTAAGCCTATCTCGCCCTACGCATGTATTCAAATTTCAAATCTCTAGTCATAGTTCGTGTACACAGATCTGCATTCTATGGTAGTGTACTTTAGAGTTGAAATGAAATTACCCGTCGAGCCGTCTATGGCATCTAAAAGTCGACAGCGAGAGATGAGAGAGAAATAAACGGAGACGTTTTGTCTTGCTCTCGCTCGTTGCTTTGCATTGCGTTAATCTCGAATCGTCCACCGACCACGGCGTCCGCTGTCCACCGTCTACGAATTCAACTAGTCCATGCGATAAACGTAAACGGTCGACGCGTCGATGCAACGTCAACGGTTGATTTCAACTAGTCCGTCCATTCAACGCCCATCCCTATTGGACACCAACTACGCCAGTCGTCAGGTTACGCTCCCGCTAGTTTATACGAATATATCTTAAAATGCTGCGTAAACTTTGCCTGAGTGTTAATAAAGGGAAGATATCCGTATAATGAATGCATTTTAGAAATCCCATATCGCGGGGACAACGGTAAATGCAGAAAATAACTGTTAAATGTATTAAAAATACTTGAATTTGAATGTCGCCATTTTTATTTTTTACAACTGTCAAATTTTGTTTGTTTTTGCGGGCTGATTCTGATGTTTTTTTCCATTATTCTTATCTGTTTTCTTGAAACAATATGATATATAGACTTTGTTCTGTATATACACTGAATTTTTGTCCTTTCTTTTGCCTGCAAACAATATTTTTAATGAAATAAGATACTCCGTCTATTTCTTTACTCAACGGTAATTGTCATTTTTTCACGAAATAGTGATGTGAAATCTTTTGAACCGGCATTTTTTTGTGTTTTTATTTTAACTGATAAATTTTCAGTAAAACGATATAATATTGTTTTGAGTTTGTTTGTTTTGATGTTTTGTTTGAAAAATTTTCAATAAAACGATATAATATTGTTTTGAGTTTGTTTGTTTTGTAAAATATTTTCAATTAAGAGGTCCTAGTACACGATTTTCGTATTTGCCGTCGGGCGCAGAGTTGCCAACGTAGGCGATTTTTCTCCATTTAGGCTACTCAGAAAGAGAATCGGCGACGAAAAAATCTAAAAGGGCGACGGTCGCAGACTAGGCTCTCAGAGACAAGTTTTTTTATTTAAATCAGGACACCGAATCGCAAATTAATTAAGAAAAAAATACACATTACCTTGTGTAATGCTGTCATTGAAAGAATTTTTAAGCGTAGCCAGCCGTTTAATGGGGACAATTAAAAACCAAAATTAGGAATCGCCTGCAATACACCATGCTGATCGCTTATTCTTAGAATTCGTACCTATATGAATGTAAGAGGTGTGCTGCAACAACTTTCAAACAAGCAATCACATGGTAAGTTTTCACGCTGGTAGCAAAATGTACGTCTCCGGTGTTTTTAAAATGGTACCTATCTACTTACTTTACTTTCTTTTAACGAACATTACGGTTTTTTATATTAGGCTTAGGCCTATTTATCAATACATTATAAATATGTTATAAATAAATTGATAAAAATTAAATTTTATTTTATTCATATTGATATTTTGGCGTTTGGGCTACTTTAGGCTACTTTATGTATAGGAAACGGCGATATTAGGCCAAGCGCTGTTGGCAACTCTGGTCGGGCGACTAAATTGAACATATAAACTTATTAAATCATATTGCAAAACCCGATTATTAATTTATCCTCCGGCTTAATAGCCCGTTCCTTAATAGGAACCGTTTATATGCTCCATTTTTGTCGTCCGTCGTTATATATTTTTATTTATTGTGGTCATTTGTCGATATTTTTTATGAATCGTTTTACCCCAGTTCATATAATCGGATCTTATGAATCCTTCTTTTTTCCTTTTTTAACATCTTTATATGTTGTATTATTTAAATACCCTGTTTTAATGAACGTGTTGTTTTCGTTATATGTTACGTTAATCGTTTTA
>JADDOH010010691.1:0-66477 GCA_016648135.1 Agrypnia vestita
CACTGGGAGATGGAGGCAATTGAAGTCTGATGTTCAAAATGGAAACACCCAAGTACAATCCACACCAAGGGGAATGTCCAGATGCAACGGTAACCTCAAATTATCATTTCAAACATGTATGGCGCACACAGATGTCACCCTGGAATGCTGCGGATAAAGGTTTCATTTGGACGAGATATCGGCAGTGCAATCTAAATTGACGTTTCTTTTGAGCGATAGACCAGAATATGAACTTCGTGAAATAATGTGTCTACATACTAAATTGTGCCTCATTGTGTTAATATTCTATCTTGTCCATGTACACCTATATTTGATGCCGATTTAACTTCTGAAATACCGGTGTGCGCGCCTTATAGTTGCCATTAGATAACCTCAAAATACCTCAATTTTGACGTGCCAATAGCGGAGAACAAGGTACTTCAGAAGGTAAATCATGTCTTTTTTTTATGTTTAATAGCGTAAATTCTACCTACTACAAAACCCAATATGGGAATAATGATTATAACTCTTTTTCTTAGTTTCACAGTGTAAATTCTACCCACTATGAAACCAAATATGGGAATATTGATTTTAATTAAATTTTATAATTGAAGTAAATTTTATCATGTTTACATTCCACAACTTTTATTACTTGTACAGCTAATTCAGAAGATCATCAACAATTTTATTAATTCCATTTGATTAGCTGCTTTTATTTAACCTTTCATTTGTACTTTCTTATTGATTCATTATATTTTCAATGATCAGTTAACACTTGCAATTCTTTTGAATGAATTTGACAACATCTTTTGTAACATTGTCTATGTTTTCTGTAAAATGTTTTCTGTAAAATGTGAAATTGTTAACGGAAATTTATTTTATCTAATTATCCTTTCCCACCTGCAGAGTATTGTAAAATTAAAACTAGAAAAAATGGTATAGCGCATTAAGGTAGTAAAAGAACCGCCTGAGGTTCATGTGATCCTGCTGAGCCAGCCTGTGAATAGAAATTCTTTCAGAGAGAGTTCACACGTAGCAATATCTATTTATATGTAAACAACCATGTCCTAATGAAAAAATTATCAAACATTAGTTGCTCAGTTAAGTTGTTATTTTAGCACAGCAATACATAGATGTTTGATGTTTTATAAAAGATTTTGTGTCACAATTGCACATAAACATCATGCTGTATTTCCAATGGAACGAGCAATGAATAGTGTAGCATACACTTCTGTCTGGCATACAAGGACTTTATGATAAGTACCCGAGTCCAACTGAGATAATTTGAAGCAAAATCTGTATACCATTGTTTAATACCAAATTTCCAACGACACCTGTCCAAATTTCACCCTACTGCACTCCTAAGACAGTGAAGTGGTTTGTGCAGACTCCTCGCCGCGCCGCACAAATGTCTTTGCTTCGTTTGCGGCTTAGCGAGGAGACCGCCTTAGCATTAAAAAAATGCCAACCTGGATGGCGAAAGAGTAGGGCTGATATGATATGATATTTACTAGAAGAACGGCCCCGGGTCTGTTGTGGGTCCTACATTACTATCCGAATTTCAGATAGATTTATCGAAAAGTTTTGTTTTGGTAATGGGTTTGTGTTTGTGTGCAATCATGGAAAAAGAGCAATATCAGTCTGTGATTCAATTTGTTATTTTGGATGGAAAGATGTGAGAGGAAATCAAATTGATGTTGGGTGCTATTTATGAGGACCATGTTCCTTTGATCACTACCACAATAAATTGGTTTATTGAATTCAAGCATGGCGGAATATCCATTCTCGGTGAAAAGCATCCAGGCCGTCCCGATTGAGATAACAATGGAGGACGTGGTCAACAAAATCCAGTATATTGTGTTAGCAGGCAGTTAAGTAGAGAGAGATTGCTAACGTTGTAAATATCCCTATTTAACGCACACAAAATATCCTACATGAAAAATTGGGCATGAAAAACCTATCAGCAGGGTAAGTGGGTGTTGTGTTTTCTCCGATCCGAAAAGGTTTCAAAGGCTTTTGCCGTATTCCGAGACCGCTGACGAAATATGGATCCACCATTACATGTCAGAAATGAAAGAACAATGAAAACAATGGAATACCTAGCAAACCTGCTCCAAAGAAGGCGAAAATGACGGCTGAAAAGGTCACCATTAATGGAGAATTCGCTAGGTATCATCTTTATCAACTATTCGGAGAAGGGGAAGACAGTCACGGGGTAGTACTATGCTGATTTAATGATTCGATAATGAATTGCCCCGTTTAGTGACGAAAAAATGCTCTTTTACCATACAACGTACTAGCCGATTCATTAGCCACTAGCAATTGCCACTAGCAACCACAAGCAAACTAATCGAACTTGCACTGCTACTAGGGAATGTAATCCCGAGTCGGGATTGCCCTTTCGGGATCCCTCGAGATTAGAATTTCCAATCCCACGGGATCCCTACGGATCGGGATCCCAAATACTTTTGTTTTTTTTTGTTTGTAGAGCTGAATAGCATTTAACGACAATGCCTTGCATTTTTACATTAGCAATTTAAATAAAATATTCATTATTAATCATTGCATTAAAGTTTTTGTAGGCGTTTTTCCAAGCATCAATCAGTCAATGTAATAGAGTAAAAACTACTAACTAGTAGTAGTTTTTGTTAGGTTGATAAAATACAGCAAATATTATTCAAAGCTATTTTCATTATTTGAATGTGACATGAAAATAAATTTTAAGTATGTACTTACTAAAATCTCTATAGACATATACAATTAAACATACAAAACATAAAAAATGCTGATCAATCCCGATAATCCCGATAATCTCGTCTGATTTTTCGGTTCGGGATTGATGTCGCGGGATCCCGATCCCGTGACATCAATCGATCCAGAATGTGGTTCACGTCAAATGGGAAGTAATTGCTGAAACAGATGCCAATTTCGCTACATTGTTGTTTCATATTTTTTGGATGACTAAAAAATTTGGAATATCGCTGGACTAAGTGTATCGAGCTGAAAGAAGTTTATGCTGGAGAAATAAATAAAATTAAAGAAATGTGTTTTCTTCCCTAAGATGGTTACTTATCATACAACCCTCGTACATTTTATTTATTCTGTGGCTATAAATCCAAACCACATAGATTCATTGCTTTTTCAGGTTCCTGAAAACAGCTCCCTTGAAAATTTGTTGAATTTGGTAAAGTCAGGCTTTTGAATTTGTTTCGACCTCTTTCAATATCCATACTCGCTTTGTGTATTTGAACCTGATAGATGTTTATGTTATATATCAAGGGTTTGGGTCAACTTCCCGACAGCCAACTACTAGAGATGCCGATTGCCTGAAAGACCAGCTTCCCAAAAGGCAGCTGCCTGACACCCTAACTTCCCGACAAAAAGTCATTTCATTTTTATGATTTGTATTTGCAAATTTATGCGAAAATATTTGTTAAATTAAATTTGTTTTGTTAAAAACATAAAACTGATAATTTAAAAATTATATTTGAAGAATATTTTATATAAACAATGACATTAAAAGCAATGATTAAGGCAATATATACTGATTCCAATTAGACTGTTAAAGATTATTGGCGGTCATATGACATTTTAAAAGGAATCAAAAATCTGAAGTCTGCTTGGGACGAAGTGACGACCAATTGTTTAAACGGCGTTTAGCGTAAACTTCTGCCTGGATTTGTACAAGGTGCAAGTGTAGAAGAGGTAGATAATATTAACATAAACCAAGACATTATCAGGCTTACACGCAAATGTGGATTCGAAGACGTAACAACCGAAGATGTGACCTAACTGTTAGACGTGCATGACCAACCACTCTCAAATCAAGAATTAGAAGAGTTGATGGAGGTATTAGATTGCCTTCAATCAGAAAATCCCGAAGAAGAAGAAGGGGAAGATGAGAAAGAAAATGATGGGAAAACCCTAAAAACGGCCGATCTAACTCGTATCCTTTCTTCTATAGAAAGGTTAAAAGATGAGCTCTGTGAGATGGATGGGGATTTCAATTGAAGCGCAAATGTTAAATGTTAAATGTTCGACCTTATGCTATGATTCTGCAAGAAAGGAAGCAACAATCAAAGCAAATGAAATTGGGTGCTTTTTTCAAAAAAGTGTGAGAATTTAATTTGGTACCGACGTACTGGTGAGTTAGTATTTATTTTAAAAAAAAATCATTATTTGTAGTAAAACCTCGTTAATTTGAAATTCAAGGGACCCGAAAAATAAATTTCGAATTATAGGTGCCCCCGTTAATTAGAAATTTTAGGTACAAAAAAAAATTGTGGTGCAATTGTAAAATTTGCGAAAAACATTAAACTCTCGAAAAAATCGTTAATTTTTTTTAAATTTATGCTTATACATATTTAAAGAAATCACTTTGAAAATGCAATATTTATTATGTTAATGCAAAGATAGCGACATTTTGACATATTTGGTGTTCTCACTCGCGAAAAAATCTTTTTTTCCATTTCCGTCACGTCTGGGTGGATGGCCATATTCAAAAATGTTGTGTTATACTTCAATTTATGGAACGCTTCTTCAATCTTCACACGAGTTTAACTTTTGATTCCGCCTTTTTTCCGGCTCAAACCAACTTGAAATACGTGAAACAATAAGATAAGTCACTAATAACATCCTACAAAGAAAATTAAACATTTTAATAACACAAACACAGTTATTAGGGAAAAAATCGAACTAAAGACAAATTTAAAAACATGAAAAACAATTTTAAACGCCTTAAGATATGAGAATTAGCGCAAACGCCGCAAAACTAAACTATCCGCGCATATCAAGGCAGCCAACTGAAGAAAGCATACACAGGATTCCCCAATTTTAGGGATCGCGACACAGTATGTATAGAAAAGGGGCATTCCATAAGGTACCATGAATTGATTGCGAAATACGCCAAGAATCGTAAAACTCACGAAAAAGCCATTAATTTTGTGAAAAATGTCTGTTTTTCATATTTCAAGAAATCATTTCGAAAACGCAATGTTTATTATGCTAATACAAAGATCGCAACATTTTAAAGTACCCAATATTGACATATTTGTTGTTCTCACTTGTGAAAAAAATCCAAATATTTTTTCAATTTCGTCAAAATTCAAAAAAAATTCGAATTACGCCAACTAAAATTATTGATTTATGGCGCAAGGGGCAAAAAAACATTTCGAATTACGAATTACCGGGGTTTTCGAATTATCGGGGTTAATTTACTATGTAATTCGCATTTTGGGACTTGCAAATTTTAAAAATTTCGAATTATGACGAATTTCGAATTAACGGGGTTTTACTGTATATCAAGAGATTATAATTTATTTTGTAAACGAATTTAAACTGTATTTATTAAATACATTTATAATTATTTTGAATATATATAGGATATGTATTAAATAAACATGTTAGATTGTTCTTAGAATTTTGACACGGAAACTAACCTTATACCGTCCATTATATTTGTGTTCCTTTTACGCCGGTGTCTCTCGTAACGGAACCCCGGCGTAAAACGACATTTACCTGTACATATTTTATAATTTAAATAGATAAAAGTTCTGGAAATTCGCTTGTCGGACAATCGGCTGTTTATCGGCTAATCGACTGTCAGGAAGTTGGCTTGACAGGCAGTTGGCTTGTTGGCTGGCACTTGGTGGGCTTATAATAAAAATACAGAAAAGGTTTTAATATTCAAAACAATAACCAACTTTCGTTTTTTAAAGGAGTAGAAAATGAAAAAACTTACTCATTCAACTCTAACAATTCGTTGATATGGTGTGCTTTACACAATACAGCATATTTATTGATTCTCGCCTGTTTAAAACTTGGCTTAAGTTTCAACACATTATCATAGCACGCTACTGATTGATTGTAATCTTCCAGAACAGCATAAACATTTCCCAAAGCAAAGTAGTTGGCAGGCTGAAGTGGGTCGTGGTCGATGGCAGCGTGAAGAATGACAGCAGCATCGGCATAATTCTTTGTTTGATGGAATATTGACCCCATATTCAGCAGTGATATATCCCGATATTGTCTACAATCAAAGCAAATCATTGCATGAACAATTCTGTATGTGTCTCAAAAATCGAAACGGATATTAATGCTTTGTATCCTGTTCCTGTATTATTTTCTTGGCATAGTAACAGTCTACATAGCATTCCTCTAAAAACATTGTACGGTATTCAAATTAAAAATATTGTTTAAGGGAAAAATAATTTTGCAATTCATACTTGAAGAATAAAAAATCTCCTGGTGTGAAAATGGATTGGACTTTGGAAATACAGCAGTAGTATAATGTTGAAAAAACTAGAACAAATTGATAAAAAAAATTAAAACTAAAAAGAAAATAAAGAAATGTTTATTGGAAATGCTAAGTTTTGTGTGGAAAGGATAATTTTCATGACAATATTTACAGATTAACAAATAAATATATTTGTCAGTTTGGTTTGGATAAACAAAAATGCAAATACACAATTATATACTTCGTACAGCATTCTTTGCATATATTACAGCGAAAGTAAATTTCTAGTGAAAGTATATCATGTATATTAATATATCAAAGTATATCATGTATATTATTCATCGTAACTAATTATTAGTTAACCGGTCATATGCCGGCCATACGTAACGCGTAATGTACCCTGTCTGCCGCGCAATTTCACACACGATTGCTGTTTTTAGACATTTTTTTCATATTCATGTAAAATATATTCATGTAAAAATCAACAATAATCACTAAGAAGTTGCAGTTTCTGGTTTCTCAATACACAGACTTCAATAATTACTTACATTTCAATAATTACTTGTACAATAATTACTTATCCATTAATTATGAAAATAAGTAACGAAATTACCGTCAGAAATGTACACACATGTTTATCAAATAAAACCATGGAAGCAATAACACGAAAGCTATTGTATTTCAATATTTTCGTTCTAAATATATCAAAGAATATAAAAATAATTACTTTTAACCGACCGGTTAAGGGGTTATATACAGTTAGAATTTTCAAAAAATCGTTTTTTTTATTATTTCAATTTTGTAATGTACATATTTAAGTAAACACAAAGAAAATTTCAAGAAAATCCGGCTTCTATTTTCAAAGTTACGCGCATATTTGTAATCACTACTTTTGTTGGATTACTTTGTGTCGGAGCGTTCGCGAGCCCGGGCGCCAGCGCTCACCTAGAGCGCTGTCCCTTTTATTTTTACCTACATATTGTAAACGCTGTACCTTTTATTTACCTGTCCATTGTAAATATTCCTTTCTTATTAAGATCGGTGACAAATATTTCTCGGAAACAGCTCAACCGATCAGTCTCAAATGTTAACAAAAGCTTCTCGAGTATATTTTTTAGTAATTAATCGTAGGTTTTTTCTGCCGATAAATATATATTTTTTTTATAAACAATTTAAGGCCAAAATTTTGGTCAAAAATCGTTTTTTTTTTTTTGAGAAATAACCGTTTTGTCAAAAAAAAATATTTTGCTTATTCCTTCGATTAATTACAAAATTATACATTACTTTGACGAAATCCGTTTGGTTTTTTCATTTTAGATAATCCAGTCCAGAGATATCGTTGTCACCGCAAGATGCCTTTTTTGAGAGGTGCTCCTGGAGATCAGCTATAGCAGCTTTCAAAATTATTATTTTACAAATACAAAAATGTTAAAATACAGTTAAAAGTAACCATAATATAAGTACAAATTTTCACAATAATAAATTTAAAAGTCTTCTCAGAAAAAATTCTCGAAAAATCGCTTTTTTTGGGCCTTCTAACTGTATATAACCCCTTAAGCAATGCGCGAATGCGAAATATCAAAATTCAAATAACTCGATACATGGTAGTAACAAATACTAATAAGTAGTTGTCAGGTAACAGATACAGTCGTAGACGATTACTAATTTAGTACTGGAGTCCCTCCGACGTTGGCGATCATTTTAAGAATACTAATTTAGTACATATTCGAGTTCGAAACGTCGTCAAGCATTTGATTATTGATTAATACTATTAAGTACTCGAGTGTAATATACTCGCTGATCCTGCATTAAAACTCTTTTTTCCATCTCGTTTAGGATTTGACCAATGCTAAGCTGTAAGCTGTGCTAATCATCAGGGAGACAGCTATACTCCGCTGCATTGGTCGCTTATTTGGTAAGGTGCGACCACTAAATCCAGCATTCGGACAAGAGACGTCCATCGAGGTGGTTGGGCCGTGTTGCTCATCATGAACTTTTTATTATTGTTTCTATGAATATGATTTGGGGCACTTCGATACTCCGCTTCAGACCACATGGATGTTTTGAAAGCTTAGTGGCGAAAAGGTTAAGAAAGATTTTTCCAATTTTGTGCTTATTTCTTTTAACATCTACTTATACTCACCTCCTGACTCTCCAATCTCAAAAAACTCAACTTCATCTTACATCATAAAATATTTCTCAAAGTTGTTTATAGTGCAGACATTAATCCTGGATCCATGTAAACCTAGTACTATATTAAATATAGAAGAAGAGAAAATACTAGCCTGGGAGCAAAATGAACCGCCCTTCTGCTGCATTCCAGAGCCTTAGTGGCTTCTCCTTTGATTCTCCAATATATGGCAGCAAGATTGTAATGTAGCCAGGACGTAGAATTGTGCAGTAAACCCAGTGCCACCTGATGTCCGAAGGATGTGACACTGGTTCCCGGCAGAAGCCATTCGTGTAAAGAGTGTTCTGGGGTGAGTGATAAATTTTGCCGTTGCACCATAGCCTTCAAAAATTTTAAAAAAGTAAAGCTACATATCATATTTATCCACTGTTAACAAATATGTACTGTCATTCACTCGCTAGGGATAGGTAACCAGAAGCTAAATATACAATACAGGTAACGCTATAAATTGAAATATTCATTTACGTAATATTACCAACATTCTCTATTTTCCACCGGTTAATCATAGAGGCCACTTATTTGAACAGAAACAAAATTCAATAAAATAACAGCAATTTATATCACTAATTTGGGACACTATTCCCTTTAATCAGAACAGTAAATTTAAAATCTAAATACATATGTATATAATAAAATTGCATAATTATATAAGCACAAGAAGAAAAAAAATTGTAACAAAGTGATACAAGTTTTTTTTTAAAACAATGGATAACAACACTTGAATAACGTTTTTTTAAATCTCGTACACCAGCATCACAGATGTTTTACAGTCGATGTGGCACTGGGGATTGTTGCAATTGTTGAAGTTATAAAAGCAAACATCAAAAATGCAACATAGATGGCAAAGGTGATTAATTCTACCAGTTGATAATGGAAGATATCAATTGCTTTTGATAGTAAAATATAATATTAGTTCCAATTAAAGCAAATTCGACATAGATACGGGCAGACCTCAACTTTCGCACATAATTGGTTACTGAAAATGTGTGCGAATGTTGAATGTTCGAAAGTAAAGGGAGTAAAAAAAATTAAATTGTATGTATTTTAAAATATTTATTTATCAAGTAAATATATGATATTTAAGAGGCGTTAAAGTGGTTTAAGAGACATGTTTAAGTGGGGTTTGCGGGTGTTTCCCTTAAAAAGTTATCGAGAGCTAATTGTTTGCCACTCTTCTTTCTCTTTTCTTTATATAGTATTTTAAAACATGCTATGTCTTTATTGATCGGCCTACACACTCGAGATATGCGTTCTCCATTGGGATCACAATCTTCCATAATATTTAAAAAATTGTCAAGATGAATGAAGGCTTCATTCATATTTTTCATTGTTAAAGTCTTGATGATTTGATCAGCTTCTTCCTCACTTTCATTATATATTTCATTTTCATACTCCTGTTGCTCAATTAAACATTTATTTGTTAGAGATTCTGAATGAGATTTTATCATCTCATTAACATCCTCATCAGTAACATCTAAGTTTAGTTCATTCATTAGGCGGACTATATCAATTGTGATAGTTTCTGGAGTTTCATCACAATTTACAAAATTGTTTCCATGAACCTTTCATGGTTGACTCTTTTATTTAAGCCCACGCTATATGTCTCACGTGTCTTCAATATTTTTTATTGTGTTTCATACATTGTAGTTCTTCCAGAAATCTTTTAATGTAGGCCCACCTTCCTTGTCAGTTGCCTTGATAGCCTGAGTCATTATTGACCTCATATAATTATCGTTTAAACATAGCTATCACCATATGATCCATAGGCTGTATAAGGCAGATATTATTGGGAAGAAGAAACACAACATTGATTTCGGTGTATAAATTCTATAGAGATTTTGGGTGTCCAAGATTTATAATATTTTAAATGGTAAATTATATTATCTTTCCTTCCTGCGCAAGACTAAATCTCTATCCTAGCTAGCTCACAAGCAAAGTGACGTGTGCGAAATAGCGAATTGTGCGAAAGTCGAATGTTCGAAAGTCGAGGTCCGCCTGTATACGTCTTCTACTGATTTTAAATAAAAAATGAGCAGCCGTAAATTGACATGTGCCTCTACTGGCGGCATGCAGAGACCGATTTGTAAAATACGCCATTTGTTGACATATTATATCATACTTTGGAATTTTTATTTTTAAATGTGAATTAACATGAATTTAATAAAAAAAAACTAACTTTCAAAGTGCGTGCGTAAATACAATATATTGTTTAAAATCATCTCTTCATATGAAATAAAAGCATCTGAAAATCATCAAAAAGTGAAAAAATTTCTTGCATATTTAAAAAATTATAACAGTATTAAGTAATATTAATTATTTCTTAATTATTTTAGTATGATTTATTCATTATAATGCTAGCTTTGAATTCATAAGAAAACAGTCTGGGAATAATCCAAGAATATGGTCCCGTGGTTCATACAATGAAAATAAGTATTTCACTATATAATTTAACGTCCTGTTAATTTAATCTAACTAAAATAATCGTAATCTAAATTAAACAAACCAAACCTAATAACCTAACCTAACCTCATATATTGCCTATGAAATGTCAAAATGTGCAGTGCATTTTTCGAAACTTTAAAGTGTAATATCTTATTTAATACTTACTATTTAAACGTAAGTTATCTTTCATTTTGTTATTAGCACATTCAATAATATAGTGAAATACTCATTTTCGTTGTATATGCAATGGGACCATTATCTTGGATTTAGCCACAGTCTGCGTACATAAAAACGGACGATGGACGGACGGAGGGACGGATGGACGGAGGGATGGACGGACGGAGGGACAGACGGACGGACAGACAGACAGACAGACAGACAGACAGACAGACAGACAGACAGACAGGACAGGCAGACAGGCAGACAGGCAGACAGGCAGACAGGCAGACAGACAGACAGACAACGAAATTATTATATTTGATTGCAGAGTATTCCTTTATATGTGTCCAAATATGGTGAAATAAGGAATCAAATAAATTTACCACTATTAAAGATAAACTAAAATTTCAACTTACTTTTAAATGTTCGAATGTAAACATGCTAAAGGGAAGTGACGATGATTTTTCACAGTTGGGTACTTCTGTTCCATAAATGTTTCTCAACGAATTGTCAGCGAAAAAATCGACTAATTTTATACCATCTCGATCACTACCATCTGCGGCAATTGACATGTAGAGATCTATATCATCGATTGGTATTGTTGTTTTTTCACAATAATAACTCGTTTTATGAACTTTTGATGGTATCGTTGTCGACCCTTCAAGGAAAGGTTTGTCAAATACGAAATCTTTTAATGTTTTATAGATACCATCAATTTCTTTCAATCGTCTTTCCTGCTCTAAAAATCCCATCAAATCGTTCGGAACCCTCATTTGAAAAGGTGAATCAAACTATAAAAAACATTAATACAAAATTATAATAATAATAATAAACCAATGTAAATACAGCAGTCACCTTAACCTAAATTACGAAATGTAATCAGATACTTACTAAAGGTTGTATAAGACCCTTCTCAGTAACAACCCAATGTGAAGAAGCCAAAATTCCATATATCATCTTTAATAATAAGAAAATAATATTTAACAATTTTAATTTAACCATAATTTAAACCCTTCGATGACAGCTACAGAGCAAATTTCGTGGTCATACTTTTTAAAATTAAATGTTTTATAGGCTATCATGTCAACAAAATTAAACCTTCCACCATAGATAAAGGTATAGATACACATGCTTATTTAGTGGCATGCTAATGAGCTAATGCTAATGAGCATGCCACTAATAAAGCTACAGATGCACATGCTTATTTAGTGGCACGTGAGCATGCGCAGTATCGACCTTCTCTAGGCCTTACTTATTAGTGGCATGTGTGTACGCACATTGCTAGTAACGAGCATGCCACTAGCCATACAACCGCCGGTTGATTTATAAGCATGCCACTAAGTGGCATGTGTATCTGTACCTTAAGCATGCCCTAACAACTGTACACACTTGCTCATTACTAGCATGCTTATTAGTGGCATGCTCATAAATAAGCATGCCCAAAGCTAACAATCAAACACACATGCTTATTAGTGGCATGCTCTTGTCATCGAATAGAGACGCTCTTGTTCAAAATGGAAACTTTGCAAACTGAAATAGAAAATTCAAGTGAACCAATAAATCAAAACAGTTCCCGAGTTTCCATCCGCACATTTTTGATTTTAGTTTTTATAATTTTAATTGAAGATTTGAATCATTCATGCCTTTTAATAAAGTTTCATAAACATTATTCCTCGCTATATTATTTTTACACAACGGTGACCGAGTATTCCACAGACATTCGTGATTCATATAATAAGTCACGAAAAGTAGTGTTTTATCATCTCCCCAACGCGCCATATTTGTTTTATCTGTCGCGGACCGAGAAGATTGCATTGATAATCCTAGCCGCGAAGCCCGCGAATGACATAAGCATGCTCATAATAAGCAAGCTTGTGTATCAATAGCTTTAAGCTACCGATACACATGCTTATTAGTGGCCATACGGGCTTTAGGGATTAAGGGACGAAGTAGATGAAGAGACGGTGTTTATTAAAGATTAGTTAGATGAGGAGACGGTGTTATTAAAGATTAGTTAGTCTAGTGAAAATTTGTAAGCTGATTATATGAAACAAAGCGCACGCAAATCTCACGCGAAATGTGACATATGAAAGGTGGCGGCTGTGGCAGTGTGGCGCGGTAAAATTCAAATTTTCGATGCGTTCGTTCCCTAATAATGCGTTTGCCGTCAAACAAAGTATTATATTAAATCAATTAAATATAGAAAGTACTTAAATAAAATCTATATTGTGACAAAAAATATATAAAACATTATGTTTAACAATTTTAATTAGTGGTCCACCTAGGTCCTGGACCCAGCCCAGGGGAGGGTTATGACCCCCCCCCCCCCTCTGGGTCCACCCTTGGTAAGAGTTTCATTTCGGAATTTTTCTCTCACGGAAATGGGCCAAATGTGTTTATACGTATGACGAATATTCGAATAATTTACGTGATTGATAAAACAAAAATTACATCGATGTATGATAACTTGTAAGCTTGTTGGTCTTGTGGTTCGAGGACACTCGCCTCGTGATCCAAAGGTCGTGGGTTCGAACCTCATTCCAGACTAGCAAGTCAGTCCTATTTTCATAGCACAAGCGTTTAGCTTAGTTTGAAAATAGTAAGAATATTGATGTGACACGTATTCCGTGTTCGCATCTCTATTTTTAAAAAATAAAAAAATAACAGGATAATGGTTTTTTCTCGTCATTGCTTTGTAATTGTTTTGTATGTAAGCTTAGGATTATGTACCTAGTACAGTTGCCGGCAAACTTCTTGAAATTTTTTGGCGTAGTGGGGGGATTCGCAGAAGACAAAATTTGGGTCTCGTTGGTGGAATCGTACATGCACAAACTTCCCCCCACTACGCCGTAAAATTTCAAGATGTTTGCCGGCTACTGTACCTATAGATAGAAATAGTAAGTATGAGATCCCAATTAAGTAGGTAGTTGTAATTAAAATAAGAATAACTACATGTTTAAGAATTCGTATGAACATGGTGTGTATCTTACTTAGCATTAAGTTTGAGTAATTATGTCCTAGTACTTGGCTTATTTTTGTTATGGTTAATTCTGTTTATTTATTTCTGTATAATTTCATCTTATCTTATAGCGTTAGGTGTAGTGTGTATTTTTTATGGTTTATCGATTTATTATATTATAATTATGTTCTGTTAGATAGCGTTGTGTATGTAACATTAAATTTGAATACCTACCTAATTGTATTTGCCTAGATTAAGTAATTACACGGGGAGAGTAGTCCGTAGGCGGGAGGACCCAGTGCACTTGGAGGGAAATGTGAGACGCAAACCAATCGTGACTGTAAGTCAGGCCAATCGATCTCATTGGTTCGGGATATAGAACCAATGAACCATTTATTATTGTACTCTTTAGTACGACACATGTAATTGCCTGCAAAAGTTCTATAGCCAGCATTCCATATGGGTTTATCTCAATGGATATACCATACAGGTGGAAAAAACCTCTTTCCATTTAAGAAAGACAATCGAATTATTATGTGTAAGCCGTGCGTACGAGGCACATTGTTTCGTTGTGTTGGTATTTATACTCGCGGTATATTCCAGCGTAACCAAACAATGTGCCTCATACACACGGCTAACACATACTAATTCGATTATCCTTCTTAAACGAAAAGAGGTCTACTATGCGTTTACTATTCAATGATAAAAACAAACCATTTTGCCTCGTCTCTCTGACATACGAACATATAAATAAGATAAGCTTATAATAATAATAATAATAAATGTTTATTCAATGCTCAATGTTACAAATGTTTACAGTGTTTACAAAATTAAATTAAGCTTTTTTCATTGTTGCTGAGTGTCTTGGCAGCAAGTAAACACTAAATTGATTTGACGCTCTACATGCTACACTAGTAATTTACTGTATTATAGCAGACAGTGCTCTTCCAGTAGTATAATATTCAAGAATATTTATTATTTATATAACATTTGTGAATAAAACTTATTGCCAATTAAAATTAAGTAATAGTAATAATTAAATGTTTACAATTTAATAATGGTGTTAATTAATTCTATTATAGACAAAGGAAAAAAAAAAGATCTGAATAGGATATTAATAAAATAAAATAAAATAAAATAAAACAATCAAAAGTATTTAAAAAGATGACAGTAAATGTTCTTGTAGGAATAGTATATTTTAAATTTAGTTTATATCATGGCTTTTAATAGGTTTTGGGCATGCTTCCTTCCCTTTTCATGCAGCCAGAGTTTCACTTTAGAAGAAAAATACGCGATACTATGGCTACATGTTTTAAGTTTAGTGTTAAGAGTATTGAATGTTTTTGGTGCTTGGAAGAGGTGAAATCTTTGTGAAAATGTTTTTTTGAATTTTGGTACAAGATAGTTGCAGTTCACCTGTGCCCTTGTTGAGTGTGAGTGAGTTATTTGTTGGTGATCTTGTTTATGTCGGAAAAAATATTTTAAAGTGTTGAGTAAATATGTTTGATTGATGTCCAGGACGTGACATTCTCTGAAAAGTTCTTCTGAAGGAAAACGAAATGGCTTTTTATGAAGAACTCTCAATACCATTTTCTGGGCTTTGCTTAATGAATCTAATATAGTACAAGCTGCACCACCCCAACTGACAGTTGCATAATTAATGAGTGAGTGACACAGTGCATAGTATACTATTCTTCTTGTCGGTGCGTCGAGTACATCTCTAATTTCTTTGAAAAAATAAACAAGCTTTCTTATTCGGATTGTAAGATTCAAAATATGTTTTCTCCAGTTTAGATGCTGGTCTATGTACACACCTAGATATCGTATATCTTCCGTTGTCTGCAGATTAGTACAATCACAGGGTTTATCTTTTGATTGACATGTGTGAATCAGTAGATTTTTGGGCTGCTTTATTACTGTTCTTTTACTGATGGAGAAACACATGTATTTTGTCTTTGAAGCATTTACTGTTAGTAGATTTTTGTCAAGCCATGATGTTATTCGATTCAATCCACTTTGTGCCTTTTTTAAAACATTTTCCCAGGAATCATCTTGAAAAAGAAGCACTGTGTCATCTGCGAAAGAAATTATTTTACCGTTTTCTAAATTGGAGTTACACATTTCATTGACATATATGAGGAAGAGCGTGGGTCCCAAAACACTTCCTTGCGGTACTCCATATGATGTTTTGTGGAGGTTGCTGCAGTGATCGCCCGATTTAACCACCTGAACCCTGTTATTTAGATAATCTTCAAACCACGCCAAAGCCGTCCCCCTTATTCCCAAAGCTGATAACTTGTGCAGCAGCAGTGGATGAGACACCGTATCGAAAGCTTTGGCTAGGTCCAAAAATATACCAATACAACGTTTGTCTTTATCTAATTGTGTAACTAAGAATTCCGTTAGTTGACATATTGCATCTTCTGTTGAGAGTTTTGATTGGAACCCGTATTGATTGTTGGAGATTATTTTGTGAATATTCAGGTATTTTAAAAGACGTACTTTAACTATCTTCTCTAAGATTTTAGAAAAAACACTTAGGAGCGATATAGGTCTATAGTGGCTCGGATTACGGGGATCACCACCCTTGAATATTGGGCAGATTCTAGCCAGTTTTAGTGCATTTGGAAAGGTACCCGTTGAGAGACTTTGATTGAATATATAACAAAGAGGCTTACTTAATTGGTCTTTATTATACTTCACTACTTTTGCTGTTACCTCATCGTTTCCAGGGGCACTGTGAGACTTTAGGTTACTAATAATTGCAGTAATTTCATGAATGGAGGTTGGAGCAAAGAAAAATGAATATGGATTTGCTGAATTTAAATTTGTTTTGAGGTTTTCTTCGGTAGTTTTTAGACGAGACAAAATATTTTGTGCTAAATTTTTACCAAGCGAAGCGAAATGCCCGTTTACATTATCTAGCACTTCAGTAATGGCCTTATCCTCAGTAGCATGATTTTTGTTTGGAATCAGCATATCACATATATCATTGCTTCTAGTATTTTGTGTAGAAGTCATTTCTCTTATAATTTCCCATGTTTTCTTTGCATCACGTTGATTTTCTTTTATAATATTTTTGTAATATAAGTGTTTAGCGGATTTGACCGCTCTATTACAAATATTTCTATACTTTTTGTAAAAGTTTTGTAAGCCGACATTTAGAGGATTAAGTTTAGACTGTTTGTGTAACACATCTCTCTTATTTATGCAGTTAACTAAACTTTCAGTTATCCAAGATTTCTTAATTTTTTTCCTCGATTTATTAGATATATGTTCTTGATTTTTTTTAATGTGGCTTTGTAGAATATACAGGAATTTTGAATATGATGTATTAGCATCATTAGTCTTGTATACTGGTAACCAAGTTTCTTTTTCCAAGTCTTTTTTTAGCCTTTCAAAATTTAGTTTGTGTCGGGGTTTTGTATAAGTTTTTGTATTTATTTTTATATTATATACATATGAATTACTAAGGCCCGATTGTTTCAAGTTGGATCAAAGTAATCGTAAATCCTGGGTTAAACTGAGTTTAACCTCAAGGTTACGCGAAATCTCGCAAAAACAGTTTTTTCAAACTAAAAATCTGTCAAATATTGGATTAGGGGTGTTGCAATTGTGTAAACTAAAAATTATAGACAAATGCACGCCAAAATAATTTTGCATATGGCATCACGTCATTTAAATTTCATTTGACGGCACACAAATGTTTCGACACATGACGTTCATATCATCAACAATGCTGTTTTACTAAATAAGGACTGAAGATGTCCACAAGAAGATGAAAGGAGACTAGTGGGCCGCATTGCGCAACTAATTTAATGTTTTGTGGCTTTGTTTCCGCCTGCGTACTGTCCATCAGATTTTCGAAGTAGATTCGAGAATATGATGAAATGCACCAGGAAGGCTAGTTATTGACGAAATTAAATGTTTTCCTACCTATTGAGTGTTTGCGAGAATAATATGTTTTTAATTGATTTGTATTGTATTTCTTTAGTTTTTCTGTTTACAACCTTTTCTTTGTTTGCAGGTAACACGAAAACTGAATCCAAAGCCCACGACTCAAAGTGATATGCAGAATAAATTATATGTGGTTCAGTTAGATATTTTCAAAACCCAACTAAAGACTCGGCAGGAAGTTCACGAAGTTGTTTTGGAAAGGCATAAAGCCAAAAGAGATCTGGCTTCATTTAATTATAATTGAAAGATGTATTTTTTATTAAAATTTTCATTTTCCTGCTAATAAGTAGGTATATAAAAGTACAATAAAAGAGTTTCATACACCGAATATATTGTTTTATTACTACTGTTCCGCGGACGCCCTCTGTTTCTGCTACCTTCGATAAACAATTAACCTTACCATCCTTTCTTTGCTCATCAGTTCCACATGACCAAACCATGCGACAACATTGGTAAATAACATCGAGGTTCTTTGTCCAATGGCCATGTCACTGGGTCTGCATACTGAAAATTCCGGGTTCGATTCCCGGTGAGGTCACAATACATCTTTCTGATTTCTTTAAAATCTAGATATTCTTGCCGGATCGCAATAATTGAGCCTTCATTAAAAATTGCTGTACATATGGTTTGAGGGCATAATCCCGGTCTCCGACAATGTAGCAATTAACAAATCTGGTACCTAGTACCATTTATCGCAACTTGATATTTTGTTTGGACAAAATGAAAAATATATTTCTGATTTTTGTAGTGCTCTTCGATTGATTAAAATGTGGTCTGAGGAGCCATTGCTCTGGTAATGGCTGACCCTATCCGCATTCCAAGAAATGGTATTCCAAATGCATCACCTACGCACCTTTTATTGATATAAATGTAAAATTATTAAATCCCGAGTGAAATAGAAACCTTGAAAAAAAATATTGTCGACAATGCCCTGCGGTAAAATTCATTTAGAGTTGCGGGAAAATCAATTTCTTCTGACAAAAAAGTATTGTTCGAAATCTAAGTAAATTACTTCTCCTGTTAAGGATATACTGTAGTATCAGTCCATGATCAGTCGATCGTCAGAAAAGCCTGTGTCACCCTACATAATATTGTACATTTCGACACTTTGTATGTAAAATGTCGAAAAATTAATAAAAAAAATATTTTATTGACAGATGTCAATTACATTGCGCAGTGCGCATGTGCGTCTCTGACCGAGAGCTTAATCTAAAGTTTCCGCTCAGAATTCTCTGACAGATTTCGCTTAATTTCTCTCTCGGGCCAAGGCGCACCCGTGCGCCCTAGCGCGACTGTCCCCAGGGGACACGGGCGCATATAGCCGACGGGTACGTAATTAACTATTTCTCGACGGCCGCGTATCGAATTTGAAAAACGTAATTTTTTCCCAGTAGAGAAATCCCGTGGTGATCTGTCGTTTTATTTTCAACTCAAAAACATCACCGATTATATTTTAAATCAACAATCAAAACAAAAAGTTTTCTGCCGTCAAAATCGTATAGAAAAGTTGTAGATGTCGCCCCGAACGCATGTTGCGCAATCGAAATTCAAATATTCCGTCATTCAAGGTCACGCACAAAGAGCGCGGGAAATACGATTTATTTTTTTCGATTTTTTGTACACGTGTACACAAATATATACGATATGTTTTGCGATATTTGTCAGTTTTTGTTGGTTTATGATTCAATTGACTACTAACAGTGATTTATTAACAAAAATACACGCAATTTTGTTGCGTTTATTTGAAATATGTGTGCGTGTGAAAGTGTATCATATTTATGTGTTACTAGCAGGAAAGCAATCGGCTTCGCCGATTGCTTACTGCTAGGCCCTGCGGGCGGCTATTGTGTCCGCGGTTAGCGATAGCCGCTGCGCGGCCAATTGTGTTTGCTGTGCAGCAAACACAATTGTTTACTTATGCCTACGTCAGCCGCTTCGCGGCCAATCGTATCTGGCAAACTTCCATTTTTGCTATTGAGGCCGCTTCGCGGCCAAATGTGTTTGCTATGCAGCAAACACAATTGTTCACCTATGCCTACGTCAGCCGCTTCGCGGTCAATTGTATCTGGTAAATTTCCACTTTTAATTACGGGTAGTTTAGATATAATTAAGACAAAGTATTTATTCAAAATTGGCCCTAGACAGATTAATCCGAGTTGAAACAACCCCCCAAAAGTACTAAAAATTCGAGTTTAAACTCTACGCTTACTTTGATCGAACTTGAAGCAACCGGACCTAATTAATCCTATGATTAATCATTAATCTCTGTTCGTCTGGTAATACTGGAAACAATTTTTGACAGTTTTTCCATGGTTTTTCCTATATTTCTGTTTTCTATGGTTCTTCCATAGAAATTATTTGCTTTTCTTTGATTTATTATCTTCTTTATTCTGTGTTTATTATCACTTCGATTTTAAACAAAAAAAAAACGTGGGTTTTTGGTATTTTTGCGGCACGTTGGGACTTGAAGGCTGTAATATCATTTCTCAATTGTACATAATACTTCTGAATTCCGATTGCTCTATCACAATGGCATCTGCATTAAGAATTCCAATATTTACCGCCAGACGCAATCTTCTCTCAATTTCTAATGTAGGATATTACAGAGGTTACAAATGGAATACAACAGGATCCCAAATTTATCAAGGTAATGTAATATTGCCCTCAACGTATTAGTTGTCATTGCTTTTAAAGTAATTACTTTTTTGCTTGTCGATATTTTCTTTTTGGAGATAAAAATTAAGATGTTACTTCGTTAAATTTCGTTAAAAATACTTACGCACTTTTCAGGTGTTACTTCTGCAGATATAAAACTGAACATTTCACCATTCCATCGTTATTTTAGTACAGCAACCGAAAGCAGCATAAACAGTGACTATCACAGTATAATTAAAAATGGAGAAAAAGTTAAAGGTGAAGGAGAAACTTTGGAATTTCAGGCTGAAACTAGAATGCTTCTTGACATCGTTGCCAGATCTCTATATTCAGAAAAAGAGGTACACGTATGCGTATATTACAAAATAATATTATCCCAAAGCATTGTAAACTAAAGGCTTTAGTTAGGAATGTTTAAGAAAAACCAATTTCGTTCATTTTTCCCTGGCGTAAAAAAGGGTCCTGATTACATAAATGATGTCAAATTTTCTTGCCAACAAGTTTAATATTGCTTGCCCAACGTGAATTGGCGTGCGGCGAATTTGGAACTAAAACCCGCCCCACCCGCATCCGGCGGTAACCCCTCACCCTGTCGAGACCGGTCACCAGACATTCTGTACATTATGTAATGTGTAATAAATTTACACCCTGGCAACTTCTGTTACGCGACAGACGCCCTCCCCCGCATGCCAATTTATAGTGGTCGCATTCTAGCAGTTATTTTCAGTTAAAAAATGATTTGACACTTCACGCCATAGATGCCCATAGAAAATATATGGAAATGTCAAATAACGTATTATCCTGTTTTGCCTAAATCTAATATAATAAATGAGTAAGTATATTTTCTGCACATTATTTGATATTTAAAGTGCAATTCTTTTTATGTTAGATTCAGTGTCATTCGATTTATTTTTATTTTTAATAAGATTTTGACACAAGGCTATAGCAGGCGAGTATACGGAGGCACAAACCTGTGGAACGCCCCCACGACTGCCTTGCCACCAAACCATAACACGAATTAAAACCCTGATGGGCCATAGCAGGTGAGTATACGGGGGCACAAACTTGTGGAATGCCCCCACGACTGCCTTACCACCAAACCACAACAAGTTAAAACCCCGATGGGTAGTAGCAGGCAAGTATTCGGGGGCACAAACCCGTTGAACGCCCCCACGACTGCCTTGCCACCAAACCGTAACACAATGAGTTAAACCCTGATGGGCCATAGCAGGAGAGTATACGGGGGTACAAACCTGTGGAATGCCCCCACGACTGCCTCGCCACCAAACCATAACACAACAAGTTAAAACCCCGATGGGCCGTAGCAGGCAAGTATCCGGGGGCACAAACCTGTGGAACGCCCCCACGACACCCTTGACACCAAACCATAACACAACGTAACATATTTTTCTGTAATGAATGTTATTTTTTAGGTTAGACACCTGTACCTCCGCGAGATGTCCAAGCTGTTGATTCCGCTGGGCCTTTGCAAATATAACTGTAGTACCTGAGACTTGTGTCTGTGTCGTGTCGCTGTGTAAAGATTGTTTATGTTTTTCGTATATATTACTATTTTCTAATCTATGGTGAATGACATCATTTACCTAATCAGGACCCTTTTTTACGGAAGGAAAAAAATTAATGAAGTTGGTGTTTCCTATATATTCCTAACTTTTTCCAAATTAAATAGCCATCACGAAATTAAAAATAGAAGCTCACAAGGCCCCGCAGGAATGTTTTGTGACGCTGAGGATATATTTTTCTTCTTAACCTGCCCCATGATGCTTGGAAATGTGTAACCTGAAGATGCATTGCGATAGTATATATTTGGATTTTGTTGCTTATGTTGATTGCTTATGTATGTTATATGTCGGTATTACAGGCGGACCTCGACTTTCGAACATTCGACTTTCGCACAATTCGCTATTTCGCACATTGTCACGCTGTGGGGTAAAGATATCCCCCTCTCGCTCGCTTACAAGCAAGTAGTAAGCAAGGAATCCTGGTATCACTTGCATCTTGCTTCCTTCCGTCACTTTGCTTGTGAGCCAGCTAGGATAGAGATTTAGTCTTGCGCAGGAAGGAAAGATAATAATTTACCATTTAAAATATTGTTAACCTTAAACAATGCTCCAAGACACCCAAAATCTCTACAGAATTTATACACGGAAATCAATGTTGTGTTTCTTCTTCCTAATAATATCTGCCTTATATAGCCTATGGACCAAACGGTGATAGCTATGTTTAAAAGATAATTATATGAGGTCAATAATGACTCAGGCTATCGAGGCAACTGACAGGGAAGGTGGGCCTACATTAAAAGATTTCTGGAAGAACTACAATGTATGAAACGCAATAAACAATATTGGAGACACGTGAGACATATAGCGTGGACTGAAATAAAAGAGTCAACCATGAAAGGTTCATGGGAACAATTTTGTAAATTGTGATGAAACTCCAGAAACTGTCACAATGGATATAGTCCGCCTAATGAATGAACTAAACTTAGATGTTACTAATGAGGATGTTAATGAGATGATAAAATCTCATTCAGAACCTCTAACAAATTAATATTTAATTGAGCAACATGAGTATGAAAATAAAATATATAATGAAAGTGAGGAAGAAGAAGCTGATCAAATCATCAAGACTTTATCAATGAAAAATATGAATGAAGCCTTCATGCATCTTGACAATTTTTTAAATATTATGGAAGATTGTGAACCTAATGAAGAACGCACATCTCGAGTATGCAGGCCAATCAATAAAGACATAACATGTTTTAAAATACTATATGAAGAAAAGAGAAAGAAGAGTGGCAAACAATTAGCTCTTGATAACTTTTAAAGGGAAACACCCGCAAACCCCACATAAACATGCCTCTTAAACCACTTTAACGCCTCTTAAACATCATATATTTACTTGATAAATAAATATTTTAAAATACATACAATTTTAATTTTTTTTACTTCTCTCTACTTTCGAACATTCAACATTCGCACACATTTTCAGGAACCAATTATGTGCGAAAGTTGAGGTCCGCCTGTATATGATATGAGTTTCGAATGAATCCCAAAAACATAGGTATAATGTTTAGATCTTTTAGCTTTGATTTTTAATGAGCCTGGGGCCACGATGCACCCGTGCGACGGAGAGTAGCGCTCCGTCGCACTGATGGCCGTACTGATGGCCGCATATCAAATTTGAAAAATGTGATTTTTTCCCAGTAGAGAAATCCCGTGGTGACCTGTCGATCTATTTTCAACTCATAAACATTGCCGATTATAGCTTAAATCAACAATCAAAATAGAAGTTTTCTGCAGTCAAAATCGTATAGGAAAGTTGTAGATGGTGCCCCGAATGCGTGTTGTACAATCGAAATTCAATATTCCGTCCTCAAGGTCACGCACAAAGTGCACGGCAAATTTATTTATTTTAGATTTTCGATTTATTTGTACACGTACACACAAAAATATACAATATGTTTTGCAATATTTGTGGGTTTTTGTTGTTTTATGATTCAATTGAATACTAACAGTGATTTATTAACAAAACTACATGCAATTATGTTGCCTTTATTTGAAATATGTGTGTGTGTGTGTGAAAGTGTATTATATTTATGTGTTATGAGTGCGATGTTCCATTGTATGCCGTGCAACAAAATATACCACACAGAAGAAGATTATTAGGTAGGCATCAGATAATAATAGTACATAGTGTTGTCTCTAATAAACAAATAAAAATAAATAATTATTTTTCGTATAATGTTGCGCTGGCAACTGTATCGGAATTGAAAAAAGTTTTTTTTTACTTTAACGATAAAAACTTTACTTTAAACTATAAAAAAAAAATTGAAATGGAATCCCCAGTAAGTATATGATCTATGTAAATCACTTGGAACAAATTTAAAAAATATTTATTCGCTTTCTCAACTTCTTTTTTAATTGCGTTTCTGACGATTATGTCAGTTCATGCAAAAAATATCACATCCTACCATTATACAAATGTCGGAAAATGGGTGATTTGATGTGCCTATTAAAAATTGTATCCTGTCCTGAACTATTAAATAGATTAAAATTCCATGTTCCCTGTAGATCTTGTAGATACAACCCAGTATTTCACTTCGATTTTACTTCATACAACTATAGTCGTAATTCATATTTCTTGACGATATGCGATGCATTCATTAAATTGATAAGATTATTGGATATTGATTTGTTCGAGTGCAGCCACACAAGATTATGAAAAATTTTGAGTGCAGAATTTATTTCTGCTTACTAATTAAGGCACCTTTTCTTTTGTTTAAATTTTTTTATTCTTTCTTGTTGTAAAGGGTGTCTCAGTAAGAGTGCACTTTTTCATTTAAAAATAAAAACACATATTTTTGAGAGAGTTGTGATATTTTTTATTGGGAGTAAAGAAGACATGTTCCGATTAAGCGCTTGTTCAGACACAGCGGGAACCGTGCAGTTTCAGAATCGCGTGGGATCCTGGCAGGTCTTATTTACCTAGGTTTGTATGTGATCGTTCACACACAACCGTGTGGTTAGTCACCCGCCGCGGTGCCCGCAACCCAACCACTAGAAAATAGACCTGCACGGCGTCCGCACGATCCTATTACTATGGATCCTTACGAGAGCGTTCAGTCGCGTTGCGGGCACCTCATGGTTCCCATGTCATAACAGGAGCACGCGTGGACTATATTCTCTTTTCTATGGTTATGAATTGCTTTGACACTGAACTTTTTATTGATGAAGTGGAGAAAGGACCTGTAATATGGGATCTTCAGTGTGAGGATTACTCAAATATGCCAAGAACCAAGCTTGGCAGGAGTTGGTGGAGATATTTGGAAATGGTAGAAAAAAAGAGTATTTTAGGGAAGTAGATATTTATTCACCAAAAATGAACTGACAGAATGATATTTTTGTGTCTTGCCATGGAACACGGCCGTCGTTAACAAAGTAATGAGCGAATATATCTCTGATATTCAAAGATGGAGAACGGCTCCGGAACTGTCAACTGACGTTTATTTTTGCGCGCACAAATCGCTTATTAAGTGTGAACAGATGACACAAATCGCGTCTTTTGAAACGCGATTCTGAAACTGCACGGTTCCCGCTGTGTCTGAACAAGCGCTAAGTATGGAATAAAATATCTGACAAATGACCCTCATGGCTCTTATAACAGGTCATTACTCTTTTCATGAAATTTTCCATGACTTTTTCACAGAGATGTGGCTGTATCTCTTGTGGGTGTATTTGTTTCTCGTGAATTGCAAAAGGATTTTCGAGCCCCAAATTCGACAATTTTGTGTATTCACGAAGCCATTCAGATGGAAATGCACTTCATCGGAGATGATTTTTTCGAAAAATTGGGATTGACTTCACTTTGCTCCATTACCCATTGAACGAATTGTCGGCGTTTTCCATGATCTGCTGGTTTGAGCTCCTGAGTAAGCTGAATCTTGTACGCATGAAGATGGAGGTCTTTTGTCAAAATTCGCTGCATAGTGCATCGTGAAATTTGAAGTTGTTGAGAACAATGCCGAATTGATGTTTTCGGCGACACTTTCATTTACATCAGCAATGTTTTCAAGCGACCGACCGGTACGTTGAAGCAAAGGAGTCTTAGTGTCCATAATAGACCCAGTTTCTTCAAATTTTTTGACCACTCTTCGAATGGTTGACACATTAGGTGCACTTTCTCGACTGAAAATTTCGCAAAGTTTGCGAGCGGTCTCAGCGTAACTTTCCCCATTTTTGTAATAAGTTTTCACAATTATAACGCGTTGTTCCTTCGTAAAAGGCGCCATTTTTAATGATCGGAATAAACATTGATGATAGCTGTCAAATTTCAGTGTTGCCACTTGCACGAAAAAAAAAAATGCACTAATATTAAAAAGTGTACTCTTACTGAGACACCCTTTATTATTCTTAACATGCCTAAATTTTTCTGTATACTAATCAAGTCTCGTTTTCTTTTGTTTAATTTTTTTATTCTTGTTGTATTATTCTTAAGAGGCCCCAGTATTTTCGTATTTGCTCTTAATTTGCTAAATTTAACATAAACTTATTAAATAATTTTGCAAAACCCATAGCTTAACAGGCTTTTAATCAATTTTATTATGATAGATCCATTTACTCTTGAAGCATTTCCTTAAAAAAATATGAACAAATATATTGTTATAACATCAAAAAAATTATAACCCCGAAACACTATTTTAGTTTTCATGCAATAGAGTTATCTTTGGTACACGTAATATCTATATTTTCAAATAAAGACCATATATTTTATTTACAAATTGATTGTATAATGTTTGAAAAAGAAGTGGTGCTATTCAGACATTAATATTTTTTGACAAGTTAAATATATCGTTTTAAAAAAGACAAAAATTAAACATTCTGTTTCCTATATTGCAGTATCCATAAAACCATTAAAGCATTGATTATTTTAATTAAATTTTACATGCTTACTAATAAAATTTCATTGTCATTAATATAAAAATATTCAAAAAAATTATACCTCATACTCAAACATTCAAATTAATTAAATCGTATAGTCTGTTAAAAGATCATTTTTCTTTCAAATCAGACTTCGGTTGGACTGTCCAACCGTTTTATGGATACTACAATATTGGAAACAGAATGTTTAATTTTTTACTTTTTAAAACGATATATTTAACAACTTGTCGAAAAATATTAATGTCTGAATAGCACCACTTATTTTTCAAACTTTATACAATCAATTTGTAAATAAAATATATGGTCTTTATTTGAAAATATAGAGATTACGTGTACCAAAGATAACTCTATTGCATGAAAACTAAAATAGTGTTTCGGGGTTATAATTTTTTTGATGTTATAACAATATATTTGTTCATATTTTTTTAAGGAAATGCTTCAAGAGTAAATGGATCTACATAATAAAATTGATTAAAAGCCTGTTTTGCTGTGGGTTTTGCAAAATGATTTAATAAGTTTACGTTAAATTTAGCAAATCGAGAGCAAATACGAAAATCGTGTACTGGGGCCTCTTAACATGCCTAAATTTCTCTGCTTACTAATTAAGTCTCTTTTTCTCTTGTTCAAATTTTATTTATTCTTTCTTGTTGTATTATTCTCAACATGCCTAAGTTTTTCTGCTAATAATTAAGTTTATTTTTCTTTTGTTTAAATTTTTTATTCTTTCATGTTGTATTATTCTTAAGCCATGTATTCACTAGGGGATAAATCGCGAAACATTCCGAAACATCTACGCTCATGTTTCGGGGACAATGATGCGGTCTTTTACGTGTACACACAGGGACTCACACATCACTTGTCACGGAAATGTCGCCCAATGAGGTTATGATGACAGCTGCGTATCTATTTATTTTAATGAGTTTATCGAAACGTAAGAGGAGAAAAAGGTGGTGGGTGCGAAATTATTTACTGCAAAGAGAAAGAAGGATGGATATTCTATGCGATCTTCGAATGTCCGACGGATCTTTTGTCAATTTCACTCGAATGACAACAACTGATTTTGACAATTTATTACAAATAATCGGGCCTTCCATAGCAAAGCAAGATAATATTAAGGAACGCTGTTGGCCCTCACATCATTTTATTTTTATATTCACGGTTTGAAGTGTCCCACAAAATTGTACGGCTTTGGTAGAGCGCGATGAGTTGGAGAACAATTTTGTTTCCCCACATTAATGTCATGTTGACGGATACAGCGCATGCGCATTCACTTGTAAACATACTACTGTAACTGAATTGATTATACTAATAAAGATTTTATTTCTGCGAGAGTGGAACGGTGATTGGGCTTTGCTTGCATCTCCCTGCTGGGCCGCCCTATACATGGTCCAGCATGGAGATAGCTATTAGAGTAAAAAACTGTCAACCAGGCGACGCATGAGAAGGACCGATATGTCAGCATAAGCTTATAAAACGGTCCTGGGAAAGTGGTGGGTACCCAATCACTGTAAACATACCACGTGGTATTGACACGCAGCGCGATGTCATCGTGAGCTCGCTGGGGTACCGTGCGCATGGCAACGTTGCCGCAATACGTAGAAATGCCCCACTGTGTTGTGCGCGATGTCGCAGAACATTGCGCGACATTGCAATGTCACGTAGACTCTATGCCACGCCTGATGTTGAGGGACAATTTGTTCCCTAGTGAATACATGGCTTTAACATGCCTACATTTTTCTGCTTACTAATTGAGTCTCTTTTTCCCTTTTTTAAATTTTTTTATTTTCTCTTGTTGTATTATTCTTAACATGCCTAAGTTTTTCTGCTAATAATTAAGTCTCTTTTTCTTTTGTTTAAATTTTTATTCTTTCTTGTTGTATTATTCTTAACATGCCTAAGTTTATTTCATGACATATTTATCATTATTAACATATTTTTAAAAGTGGAGACCTGTAATTGGCTATCTATATTATGTTAATGTTTTGTATGCTTCTTTGTTGTGCTGTTGGTCTTCCGTGAATATTAAATAAATAAAAAAATACTTATTGCATGTTGAAATGTTTAAAGAAAAAATGGTATATTGGATAGTAGTATTGATGTATCATGTATTCATCATTACTGATTGTGCTAATGGGTGTGATACGGCAGATGTTATGACATTTGGCGGCATCGCAACTTTTAACGACCCAGAATCATTACAAAAATAACATGGATATTGTATCAACTCTTTATATCTAGTTAATGCCTGACACTAGCCCTTCATACCTAGGGTTCTGGATTCAATTCCCGGTAAGGTCACAATATTTCTATTGATTGACGACAAGGTGATTGTCTCATGCCTGGATGGATTCTTTGCTTTATGACACTTAATGACTACCATATTTTAAATATTTAAGGTCTTTGTTAGAGAACTTATATCTAACGCAAGTGATGCCTTGGAAAAATTACGCTATATTTCACTGAGTGATCAGGACCAAAAAGCAAAACTTCAGGACCCAGAAAGAGCTCTTGAAATACATATTGCTACTGATAAACCAAACCGAATTCTCACCATTCAGGTAATCGCAAACTTTCAAACAAAAACAAAATATACTTTTTATTTCTGTTATTATAAGATGTCATTTGGAGAATATTTCCCATGATAAAATATTTGTACATAATTCTTAATCTTATGTACCTACCGGTGGTAGATATTACTGTAAATAGTATTCTATAATTTTGTTATAATGTATTCGAGTAGCTTGTTGGTCTTGTGGTTAGGACTCTCGCCTCGTGATCCAAAGTTTGCGGGTTCGAACCTCACTCCATACCAGCAAGTTAGTTCTATTTTCATAGCACAAGCGTTTAGCTTAGTTTGAAAAAAGTAAGAATATTGATGCGACACGTATTCCGTGTTCGCATCTCTATTTAAAAAAAAATGTAAAAAATCTCTAATTAAATAAAGACATGATTTTTATATGCAGTTTTATTTATGTATAGTCAAACATTTCAGCAAAAATAACAAAATTTATTACTTAGTTTAAACATTAATTAAATAAATGATAATTGTATATTTTTCTGTAGGACACTGGTATTGGAATGACGAGGGAAGAATTGATATCAAATATAGGAACTATTGCACGATCGGGATCAAAAGCTTTTCTCGAACAATTAAAAATTCAAGCACCCGAAGATTCTTCAGCGTCTTCAATTATCGGACAGTTTGGTGTAGGATTTTATTCCGCGTTTATGGTTGCTGATAAGGTTGAAGTCTTTACCCGAAGTTCTCAGCCCAACTCGCCAGGATTAAAATGGATGTCGGATGGGTAAATTTTGTGCTATTTAATAGAAATTGTAAACACAATACACTAGCTTTAATAGCAGCACAGTGTTAACTATCTATTTTTATAGAAATTACTCATGTTCCAGTTTTATGACTGGTTGGTTATTCAGTCATTTATTTATTTTTACAGAGTAAATATTTTCACTTGTATATTGTTTTTTTATATTATTATATTCATATCACATATCAATTATGTAGTGCAAAATTGTGTTGTATCCAAATTACCAAATTTTTCAGGGGAGCATATTTTAAGTTACTTTTAATAGTCACCAGATCATTTTTTTTATTTTTTTCTTAAGTTAGTTAATATTACAGTTTGTATATTAACTAGTATTTAACACTTCCATTCTTAAATCTATTACTAATATACTATCCTTAATAACCTACATATTTACATTTACATCTAATCTAATCTATGGTACAATTAATAATTAATAATACATCTTATTCTCTACAATTGTATACTATTTTTACAATAATTATAGCATTTGTTTTTATATTCATCATCTTATTTATAATCTTCACGTTTTCTAGCATCTCATCGTATATTTTTACACCTCTGTACATTAAACAATTCTGTGTATATACTTTTTTCTTAAATGGTAATCTTATTCTATTCCTATTTCGGCTGTTATATGTATGTACATCACTATTTGCAATAATTTTGTTCAAAAAATATCATGCTTAAATTATGTCTGAAAGTTTATCGATATTCCATTTCCCTGTCAAATTATCATCTTCTTAATTTTTGAATTTTATGTGAATGATTCATTCCATTTCATTGGGTAGGTCATTGACATACTGACCCACTAACCTATAAAATATGAGATAAATAAGACTATTTTAAACAACAAACAAATAAAAGGGTCTATGAAACATATTATGCAGACCATTTTTATTTTTATTTCAAAGTGTTCAATACTAGAGTGCCACCACGATAACTTGGCGTGCGAGGGAGGTCGCCCCTGTCACGAAACAGAAGTTGCCAGGTTGTAAATTTATTGCACAATACATAATGTACTGAATGTCCGGTGACCAGTGTCAATATAAATTTGGTCGGGTAACCGCGCGCACCGCGGCGGCCGCTCTATATGTCAAACTATTAGACGATAATATTCGTCCATTATTTGCTTTTTCAGCTTCGCAAAACTATAATACTTCATTGGCAATTGTTCTTGCACCACCCAAGATTGTTTTGGTTGTTTTGGACATAATAATTCAGTGTATATTGGTAATCAAGATGTCACAGCTCCCGAGCAAATATAAAATTGTACTGAATTACAGGGCGAGGGGTTGCCGCCGGGTGCGGGCGGGGCGGGATTTAGTTCCAATCCTGCCGCACGCCAAGTTATTTTGGGCAGGCAATAATAACAGTTCATTCTTCGTGCAATTTGATTGTAACATGCGTATTGACGCCAAAAGTCTGACCGTAGTTATATTTCCTAGATATATATAGATCTATCTGTCTACAACATAAATGTGAAAGCAAAATGACATTTGAAGCCATTTGCAAAAATTAAGGCACATTCACATTACGACATTACTTTTGCCACACCTGGTACAGTAAAAGCTCGTTAATTCAAACAACTATAATTCGAAATTCGGTATAATTCGAAAAATTTAATGATATTTTATCCCCCTCAAATGAATTTTCATACAAAATGCTTCCTATAATTCGAAAAAATGGCTAATTCCAAATACGAAAAAAATTTCAGACAAAATTATGAAATTTGACACAAAAGTCATTTGTGTAAATGTTAACATTTTCTCACCATTTGCTAATGTTTTTATACCTGCGCTGACGGAAATGACCGCTCACAGGCCTTTGATCATCTATATGACAGTAATAAAAGTCATAAAATATCCCCAACTGGCCGGTGGCCGCGCGCACAGGGCACAGTATGTATTTATTATACTGTGCACAGGGTAAGGCTGTTTAAGGGTACGCGCGCACTAGCGTTTTTTGCCGCGCGACGAAAAAACGCTGCGGCATAATGTCGCACCGCTGTGTTGTAACAAAGGCTTTTGAATCGTAGTGCGCGCACTTAGCGGCAAAATAACACAGCGGCGAAAAATCGGTGAAATGTTACAACTCTCTTGCGGCGCGGCGGTCAGCGGCAAAAAAACGCATATTTTTAAAGTCATAACCGCGCGCGCTACGCGCTGTTTCGCTGTACCATATATTTTATGTGAAAGAACAATGGGCTACAAGCAACAATTCTGCTGATCTAGATGAAGATTTTAATATTGAAATGCTAATTACGAAAGTTGAAAGAAGACCACCATTGTATGATATTACTTCAAAAGAATATAGTGATAGAAACATTAAACATTTCTGAATGGAGTATTTTTATATGTGATAGAAGGTTCATTATTCTTACATTCTTTATTCATTCGATAATATTGGAAGAATTTTTCGTTAAGTTCACCAAATATTTTAAAGAACTGCCCGTAAATGATCAGCGGCATTATGCCGTAGTGTGCGCGCCTGCTGTTTTCGCCGCGCGTCAAAATGTCGCAAGTTTTTTCGCCGCGTGGCAAAAAAACGCTAGTGCGCGCGTAACCTTATGACTGCTTTATGATATCCCGCCAAAAGACGAGATTAGTTGAAGTTTTGTCGCCAGTTTTGGAGTTTTAAATTGTTACATCTTTGTGTTTTATTAAGATTGAAAATATATCGCGTGAAAACATTATGTCATTGACTTTTTTTTGTGCTTTTATCTGTGATTTCCGTGAAAACTTTCGATATTTTAGTCTCTTCATTTACGATTTTAATATATTTTTTGTTATTTGATAAGTGTGAAGAATATTAGACATTTTATTACGTTCACGTGTTAGATTTTAGTTATTTTCGCATTTTATTTTGACTAGTGTTTCGTTTCAAATTAAAATGGCTTCAGCTCGCAGCGCGTACAAAATTTTAACTATTTCTATGAAAATGGATTTGATTAAAGACGTGGACAGAAAAATTGAGAAATAAGGGCAAGATTGCGTAAAATATGGTATCGCCAATTCGACTGTTTCAACAATTCTAAAAAATCGCGCCAAAATTGAAAAGCGCAGTGAAGTGATGTACAATATTTGCTGTTTTCATTTTTTCTGTTTTAAAATTGAATTGATGTCTCAAGATCACATATCAAAGTAAATTATTTTAATTTTATTGAAACAACTGACATAAATGAATGCAATATTGGCCAAATAAATGTGTTTAAAAATACATGTTAAAAAATGCATTTGTTTGTACACTTGGAAATGTTTAGAAAGTGTGTTGATGGTTTAAAACCTTCCTACTAATTCTACTTCCCTAATTCGAAATTTGAATTTTTTTGTTGAATTTCGGTCCCCTGAATTTCGTATTAAAGAGCTTTTACTGTATATGTAAATTTCACATAATTTGTATGATTTGAAAGAATATTAAAAAATTAATAATGTTGTATTTTACTGTGAATGTGTCACCATTGTTTTCTATATAGTCAGTATGTGCTTGATGCACATACATCCTGTGTTTTGCTAATATTTTTTTTAATTCCATGTTGATAGATCTGGAACCTTCCAAATTCAAGAGGCTGAAGGTGTGCAATTAGGTACTAAAATAGTTATCCACTTAAAGATGGATTGTAGGGAGTATGCTGATGACCAGACAATCCAAGGTAAAATATTCCCATATATATATATTCAGTCGAACTCGGTTATAATGAGCTCGGGTATAAGGAGATCTCGGCTATAATGAGCAAAACTGTGAATTGATTTTGTTTTGCGCATATTCCCATACTATCGTTCTCGGTTATAAGGAGCGCGATTCCCGGATATATGAAGCAAATTTTAGAAACTCTGCATACATATTTGCTTGAGTTACAGAAAAAAAAACGATCTCATAACAATGAACTTTGGCTTTTAAAGCGGCTCGCACTTAATTAGGATTCATTTTATGATGTACACAAAGTGTGTCCGAAAATGCCACGTGCACAGGCAAAAAATAGTTCATCGGCATTTCTTATCAAGGGATGTCGAACCGAAGGTCGAGAACTGTCATACAACTCCGATTATTGGAGGTTTCCAAAATGTTTGAGGTGACAGTTTGTTTTATGCAGTTTACTGTATTAGCATTTGAAAGCCTAATAAGTTAAACAAGAATTGTTCTATCGGAAACCTGTCCACTAACAAACGAAAGTGTCTCTCGGTTCGCGAAAAAGTCAAAATTATTCGTGAAATAGAACGCGGCGCCAAAAATTCCGAAGTCTGTAAAAAGTTTTCACTATCGTCTTCTACAATTTCATCACTCTGGAAAATTAAGGATGTTTTTTTAGCTGCTCTTGAAAATAACATCACAGTCAAAAAAATTTAGAAAGTGAAATTTACCTATCCCAGATATAAGGAGTCCCGGCTATAAGGAGCAAATTTAGTCGGTCCCGTCGCGCTCCTTATAACCGAGTTCGACTGTATATATATTTATAAGTATATATGTGTGTGTACATACATAGTTTGTTACATATATATATATATATATATGTGTGTGTACATACATAGTTTGTTTATTTGTGGGTGAGCAACTTGTGGGCTGATATACCCCAGGTTTTTTCAATGTCATTTAAATATCAATTGAACAGTACTAGAGAAAAAAAATGGAGATTACTAAAACAGAAGAAAAAGAAAAGATAAAAAAGAATTTAATATAATCATTGATCTGTTTCTAAAAATTTGTCTTTTGAAGGTATCCACTGTGGTTGCTTCAATGACGTTTCTTGGAAGCTTATTCCAGCTATCAACCACACAGTTTGATAAGAAGTTCTTCCTTGGAACGCTGTTCTTCTTTCTGAGAGTTATTCCTTCGAAAGTTCTTCTTCTATAAGTTCTTCCTTCGAAAATGCTGCACGATTCAGTTTCAGTTGGCGACCTCTGAGGTTATTGGTGTTAAAGTGGTATATGTTTGTCAATTCTGGGCAGTTATACTTGTCAGTTAGAATCTTGTAAGTCTCAATCAAATCACCTCGCTCACGTTTCTGTTTCAATGTTGGCAATTTTAGTATCCTTAATCTTTCTTCATAGGATTTCTTCTTGAAGCATTTAACAAGTTTGGTAGCTCTTCTTTGTACATTCTCAAGGAGGTCTATATCCTTAATAAAATATGGGTTCCATATCTGGAATCCATACTCCAATACCGGTCTAATGTATGAATTGTACAATTGGATGAACATGGCTGTATTTATCTCATGGAAAGTCTTTTTGATGAGGTACAACATTGAATTAGCTTTCTTTGTAATTGTAGTTATATGCTCACTCCATTTGCGGTCATGTGATACTGTTATACCAAGATCTTTTTGTTTCTTTACCAATTTAGGTTAATTTAATTTAGTTGTGTTTTTCTCAATTTATAAGACTTGAGGATTGTTTTTACCAACATGCATAACCGTGCACTTGTCTGTGTTAAGGTCGAGAAGCCATTTTCTAGTCCATTGCATTATCCGCTCTAAGTCCTCATGAAGGTTGTGGTTGTTACTGATTGCATTAGCATAATGTTTGGTATCATCTGCGAAAAAGCTTGCTGTCGAGGAGATTTCAGATGACAAATCAGCTATGTAGATGGTAAATAGGATGGGACCCAGCACAAATCCTTGTGGGACTCCACTGGTCACATCACGTTTTTCAGACACCTTATTACCCACTCTTACTTGAAAATTACGTTGTTCTAAAAATGCCTTAATCCATCTGTATACTTTTCCCTTGATTCCAATATGATCTATCTTTACAAGTAGTCTGTTTAGCGGGACTTTATCAAAAGCCTTCTCAAAATCCAAATATAATATATCGATAGGTTGGTGTTAGTCATGTCCATTTGTCCAATGTTCCAAACACATTAGAAGATTTGTGGTGGTAGACTTTTTGGGGATGAACAATATGTCATCTGGTATGATTTTATTTGATAATATGAATTGACCTAGTTTTTCCACTATTATCTTTTCCATGCATTTGCATGTGATTGATGGATGTTAGGCTAACTGGTCTGTAATTTGATGGTTCCATTTTATCACCTTTTTTATATATGGGTGTTACTAAAGCTTGTTTACATTCTTCTGGTAGTTTTCCTGATTAAAAGATTTTGTCATTATATTTGATATTATAGGAGCCAATGACCAGGCACAGCGTTTCAAAAGTATAGCAGGTATATCATCTGGACATGTAGCTGTGTCTTCCTTCAGTGTGTTAAGTATTTTTTCTACTTTGGATATTGAAAAATCAATTTCACTTAAAGTTTCCTCAGTATGTGGTAAAGTATTCATCGTTGGTATTGGTCCTAGTGGTTCACATGTGTATGCTCCCTCAAATTGCTTGGAAAAAATATTGGCTACTTCTGTTGCTGTTGTTACTACTTTACCATCAGCTTTATCACGTAACATCATTGGTATTGTAACTTTGGAAGAGACTTGTGTTCTTATATATTTAAAAAAATCCTTTTTTACCATGGTCAATAATAATACTTTCATAATTTTTTCGTGATTTATGACATAGATTGACTATTTTGTTGTTGATTTCTCTGTACCTTTTATAGTTATCAATATTGTTTGTACATTTGTACTTGTCCCAAAGTTTCTTTTTTTCTACTGTGAGTTGTATTATTTCCTTCGTAATCCATGGTTTACTTTTGGTATGTTTTTTCTTTGATTGTATATTTCGTATTTCTGAATGGGTAATTGCATCTAATTTTTTTTTAAATTCTGACCATTGTGCAGCAATTTTATTTTCTTGCATGACATTTGTCCAATCAGTTTCAAGAATTTTGTTATTAATTGTATTGTAATCAGCAGATTTGTAGTCTTTTCTAGGTTGATATTGTTCTTCTGAATCTTGTAATGGATTTTGAATTTGTAATGTTGCTATTTGCTAATAAAACCTCGTGGTCGCTTTTTCCAACTGGAGGAAGATGCTTAATTATTAAGTTTTCATCATTGCACAATACGAGATTTAAAATAGAAGGGACTTGGTTGTTTCGGTGTCTTGTTAGTTGTGAGACTAGTTGATGTAAGTTGCTATCGTTATACATTTCTAGGAATATTTTTTCTGAGGTTATATTGTCGTTTTGTGATCTGGACGTCTCCATTGTTAATTAATGTCCATTGTATCTTGGGGTAGTTGAAATCTCCAAGTATTATGACATTATTGTCATCGCTACATGATTTTATATTCTGATAGAGTTCTTGGTACGCACAAGGCCATACCAATTTCGAAAACTGTTCAGAAATTCACAAAATATTTAAAAGCCCAATGGGTAAAAAATTAAATTTAAAAATAGTTAAATATAGGGTGGGTCTCCGCGTTATCATTAGAAATTCAGTCTAGAGTTACTATTAATTTCAACACTTAGGAAAAAGGCAAATTACAAAGCAACAACAAAACACTTTTTTAGGAATTTAAAATAAAACAGCATAACGACTCCGCAGACTGACAGCGTAACGGGGTAAAAATCTCGGCGATAACTGAGGATGCTGGGTCCACGGAATCTTCCTTTATTTATACTTAAAATCTAGACATAACGGGAATTTAACGGTCAAAATGGGATTAGTGATGGAGGGGAGAAACATCTCGAGATCGCCCAGTGGCGGATGGTGCTGGACCGCGTAACCCCGAGCGGACCAAAGTCGCCTGCTCGGGCGATACCGTGCCGGCGCAGCATCTAGATGTGCCATTTTGCCCGTCTAGCAAAAATATCTCCCGAATGGGGAGATATACCTATACAAGAGTTATATCAAATTGAACGCCTGGCACATCCGCAAATGAATTTAACTTGTTGTGGGCCGTAAATTTTCGGAATTTTTTGTGATTTTTCTTTTTACGAAAAAACCATGAAAACATGCGTATATTAAAAAAAAAACACACACATTCATATTATTTTATCGTAAGTGTCGAAACGCAATGATTTTTTTATCATTTAAGTAAAAAAAATAATCTTTTTTTGAATTTCCATAATGTTGCCAGCGCAACATTTTCTGAAAAATAATAATAATTTTTTTATTTGTTTATTAGAGACAACACTACTATTAATAATAATAATCTTCTTCTGTGTGATATATTTTGTTGCACGGCACGGCACACGACGGGACATCGCACTCATAACACATAAATATGATACACTTTCACACACACACGTATTTCAAATAAACGCAACAAAATTGCGTGTATTTTTGTTAATAAATCACTATTAGTATTCAATTGAATCATAAACCAACAAAAACTGACAAATATCGCAAAACATCTCGTATATATTTGTATATACGTGTACAAATAAATCGAAAATCGAAAAAAATAAATCGTATTTCCCGCGCACATTGCGCGTGACCTTGACGATGGAATATTTGAATTTCGATTGCACAACACGCGATCGGAGCGCCATCTATGACAATTCTATACGATTTTGACGGCAGAAAAACTTCTGTTTTGATTGTTGATTTAAAATATAATCCGTGATGTTTTTGAGTTGAAAATGGAACGACAGGTCACAACAGGATTTCTCTATTGGGAAAAAATTACGTTTTTCAAATTCGATACGCGGCCGTCGATAAATAAATTATTTTGTGCCTGTCGGATATATGCGACGTGGCCCAGGGGGGGTTAATTAGGACCAATGTGTCCGGATGTGCCAGCGCTCGCAAATCGCCTCTAAAAGGCCGATTCCTATCTTTCGATGTATCTCCCTCCAAACTAATCCGATTCTTTATTTTATAGTGAATTCTGACAGGAAATGACATGCCAGGTTTTGTGCACCTTTTATTAAGTTCATCTCACGAACTTTTCTGCAATACGGCGTGGCAGGCTCTTCACGTGCCGCTCGCGTCTGGACCATAAACCAGAGGCCCCCCATTGAAGGCCAAATGCGGGCTTCGGGCGCTGGACCACTCGGGTACCTGAGCGGCTACCTCAAAAATCTATTGTGCAGTTATCAAAAAACCGGCAGAAACAATGTAATTAAATATAACTTTAATTCGAGAAATCGGCAATCATCTTCCACAGTGAGATACGGTTGTTCCGACTCTCGCGAATTTCCTCAAATGCACAAAGCCTCTATCTCCCTTCAGGATTCATCATTAAAAAGACCGCCAAATTCCAGTCATTTTATTAAACAATAATTACATAAAAAATACAAATTACATAAAAAACATACAAATCTCTTAAAATTACACAAACACGAAATCATGAAACATACAAACATATTGTCATACAAAGTTATAAAATGTTATTCGACATCACAGCACGAATGAAAACAAAATATAAATACACACAGTGAAATTCTTAAATAATATTGTCCAAGTCAATTAGCAAATCAATTAACGCTCACCGGCGCGGAATCACATTGTTCTCAAAGGCACTCGACCGCCGGCGAGCGATTAGTCATATAATAGAATTAATATGGATGAAAACAAAATGGCGGAGACGGCTAACGAGCTTCAAGCTCCGCCCAATTCTCGGTAATTTAGCGGCCATATTTGCTCGCACTAAATCACCATTTCATTCACATACAATTGACCTATACATATTTATGTGGGTCAATGGAACAAGCGATGACTCACTTATTTCATTTGGCATGCACTGTTTATTATTATTTCCACCTAAATTAAAATGTTCAAGTTCATGCCGTCGAAGTCGATCGTGTGCGAAACAGTTCTGTATCATTTTCTAGAAGGGAGGATGGAGGACGATATATAGCAACTAAAATGAAATGCAGTACTTTGATTTTGACATTTGCTTGTCGTGTGTTCGTTGTTATTTTTGTTAAATTGTGTGTTAGGTGTTGCTACAATTGTAATATTTTGAACTGTTCTTGCTATATAAATGGCTACTCCACCCCCTCTCTTTCAAATACGATCTTTTCTATATAGCATATACCCAGGAATGTCAGCAATGTTGTTAGGTAACTCATGACGAAGCCACGTTTCAGTTAGTAGTATAAATGATGGTTTTTATTTGTTTATCTCAATAAGAAGAAAATCCATTTTTGACAATAGGGAGCAGATATTGGTATATAAGAAGCTCACTTCAACTATTGGGTCATTAGGTTTTTTAGATTCTCTACTCTTTGAGGTAGACCTTTGATATATGTATTTTATTGTTAAATTATCACAATCATTCCTGGCTTTAAGTTCTTGGTGTAAGTTATTTATATTCTTTTGCTTAGGGGTTAAATCAGCTTTAATTCGTTGCTTGTTAGCTGGTAAGTATTTACTTTTTGTTTTTAATATTTTCATGGTATCTGCTGTCGATTTGAGAATGACTTTCATTGGGCGAGGTTTATTATTTCCAAGTTTTCCTAGGTGAATAATTTGTATGTTTTCTAAGTTTATTTCTGTGACTTTTTTCAAAAGCTTTGTTGTCTCTTCCTTGTCATAATCAATTCGATCTTTGGCATCCTTGGCCGAACTTTCTGGAGTATCGTAAACAATAATATTTTTTGCTCTTTTTTGTCTGTCAATTATTTCGGAAATTAATTTTTCTTCACACTCAACAGTATTGGGACGTTTCTTTAATAGTTCAATCTCTTTTTGTAAATCTTTGATAACTTTAATCAATTTAGGTGCTTCAGCAAGGACATCGGTACAATCAGAACACAAAAATTTCATGGTCCTGCTTTTGAGTTGGTAACATTTTATTTTCGTGGCATTTAGACCGGAACAGCTTGAGCATATATTTGTATTGCAACTATCACATATATAATTATTTGCCGCATGGGTCCGCTCTATACTCACTACTACAATGTAGTGCTACATTACATTGAAGTGCACACTTCACACGTTTTGAAGTGTAGTGCACACTACAAACTACACACACTTAAAAGTTATTGAAAGTACATACTTCAAATAGTACACTTCAATTCAAAGCGAATAATACAAAGTACACACACTTCAAAGTTATCGAAAGTACAAGCACATACTTGAAATAGTCCATTTTGTATGTGAAATTTCTGGGAAGTTGATGTAGATAAATGAAGAAATCTCTGGAAACTGAAACAACCCCCCTCCCCATGGTTTGAAAAATTTTGGGATTGAATGAAGAAATCTGGAAATATCGGCATTTGTCTTAAATATTTTTCCCATTGCCCTTATTTTTTTTTAGCTTGCCAAATATATATATACATATTTTCATATAAATTAGTTCACTACAATTATTTCACTTCATTAATACTACAATTACTTCACTTCATGTAGTTAGTTTTTACTACAATTGTAGTGTACACTTTGTAGTCTTCAAACTGGTGAAGGTGTGTGTGCTGTTCATTTTGAAATGTAGTTTTTCCCTTCGCTAATTGTGAGAGTTGCTTTGACATTTCATACAGGACATTTTGTTCTGAAATGTGATCACACAACTTGTTTGTTTTGACACTTGCACAATACTTTTACTATGGTGGGTTGTTTTTTTTAACGAGATTTTATTTTAAAATTTTGATATGAGTCACCAGTTTTTTGTAAGCACTAATAGAACTCTTTATATATTTAATGCCTTTTTACAAAAATATCAGTATTATTTTTGCTTTTATTAATTTATAATCACTTTAAAAGAAAGTTATTTCAGAGCTAATTTTAACACTTGACATTGACACTATTATTCACACACCATTCAAATTCGTTAAATGAATTGTATGAGGATTAGAAGTTATTGATTATTGCCCTTCCTTTTTAATTTAAGGGGCACAAGAAAGGGCAATTTTTGTGATTTTTTTTAAGGAAACCTATATGAATTATGGTATTGGTATAATTTCTACATGAAAGTACACTTTTAAGAGTAATTATTTCATATTGGCGGAAAATTCTTGGATTCTGTCGACTGCCGTAAAAAAAGGTCCTCTGCGGTAACCACTCCCATTTCATCTGTAATCATCAGAATAAAAAAAAAACAAAAAGATTATTAAAATTAACACTATAATTTAGTCTTTGACGTAGGGGTTTTTGCAAATATCGATTTTTGACAAATGGCGGCGTTTGAATTTAAAATAGTGAATTTGAGGGAAAAACTTGGGTTTATTATGCTGATAAAAAAAGTCACTTAAAAAAAATCCTATGACAAAGACGACATAATTACAGTAGCGAGCGCAGAAATGTGTTCACCCATAAAATAACAGTTTTCTTATATCAGATTTTGTTGTAGTTTTTTAATCTCTTTTCACTTCAAATTATAAAGTAACAATTTTTAAATAGGAAAATACAAATATATATTTTATCTGAACTTAAAATACTTAAGAGGGTGTTTTTAGTATTTCCTTTACTTTATTGGGAAAAAATAATTAAAACAAAAATAAGTTTTTCACCAACTATATTAGGTATAATTAAAAACATTAAGTGGTATATTTTTGATATTATTTCACTATTAGCTAAGAAAAATATAAGTTAAGTATTAGTGTATTTTTTTGTCCTCCTTTATTTTTTATCATAGCTTCAATACATCTTGGCATAGAATTGCCCAAATTTTGGAAATAATCATCTGAAATTTTCTCATACTACACATTTAAAATAAAATGGGGTTTTCCTTTGACGAAGGCTTCAATACATTTATTTAAATGGCCATTTTTATGCCACAGGTTCTCTTTAGGATTCAGGTATGGACTGTTTCCGGGCCAATCCAATGTTATCCCATTGTTATTCATAAATTCTGTGATTTTAAAATAATTTGAAAAGTTAGTTTTATTTTTAAATTTTATTTATGTTAATAACGAAATATATTGTAGAAAAATATAATACTTACAGTTTTCCCCCGATAGCACGGCGCAGGGTCATCTTGGAAAATACATTCAGTAATATAGGAACAATGCATTTCTATTGATGGGAATAAAAAATGTTGTAAATTTTTTTTGTAAACTTCTGCATTCACAGTTCCATCAATGAAGGCTAATTTTGCCACTCCCTTAAAAGAAAAACATCCCCAGATCATTTGTCCAGCAGAATGTTACACTGTTGGCTGGAGACACTCCTTGCTTAAATGTTCTCCAGACTTCCGTCTCACGTACTGGATACCATCTGAACCAAAAAGGTTCAATTTGATCTCATCAGAGAAAATAACATGTCACCATTCAACCTCACCCCAATTTTTATACTTTTAGCCCATTCTAAGCGACGGGAACATATTTTTTATTCAAAAGTTGCTTTTTTGATGGCCCCTGCGCATGGAAACCGTTGTCCCATAGTCTTCAGCATACAGTATGGACACTAACTTGCAAACCATGGCATTGCAGCATGGATAACTTCTGCCCTTATATCTACAGCACTTGAATCGATTTTGTAAACAGAATCGCTTCAACAGCCGATCTTCGGCGGAAGATGTCTTTTTTTTGTTTCCGGTACCTTTTTTTCGTTGCAGAAATGCAGAATCTTTAATTTTCTTTATAAAATTAAGCACTGAAGTCTTACTGCAACCAATCTTTTGTGCTATAGCTCTGAAACTCACTTTTTGCGATGCTTAAGTTAAAATAAAATTCTTTTGTAATATACTCGTTTGCTTAAATTTTGCCATCCTTCACAAATAACAAAAATATAAGATTCTAAAATGTTGAAATTTACAACTAAACTGGTCTCAATGTTTGAGGGAGACCCTACACATGTAGAAAAAAATTACGGGTACAAAGAATTAGTTCTTAGAATTCATTTATACCTACACTAATCCATTTTTAAAGGGTGGACACATTTCTGTGCTCGCTACTGTATGTATGGAATAATCACTAGAAATTTCAAGTTGATCAGTTCAGTGGTTGACGAGATATTTTGGTTACCGATTTTATTACATGGTTTCGAGTAAAACGCGTTCGTAAGTTGAGCAATGAATAAATCCTGAAATTTTTCAACTTACATAGAATCGTTGATTCCAGGTCCATAATATAAGTCCTCCACCTTACTTAGAATCCCCATATCATCGAGCACTCTTCACAAACATAATACACTTGGGCCTCGTATAATACGGTTATATGCTTCCACAAAAACCTTGTGTAATACAAATCCGTGTTATACAAGGTTTGAAGTTCATACAAAATTAGGGTTTGCGTTCCAAAAAAAAAATCGAAGATATATGAATATGTACTTTATATGAAGTTATTACGAAGTTTATATGAATATGTACTTTATTTTTTTAATAAAAATATATAAATTTACATATTTATTAAAAAAATAACACATATAATATAATTTCTCTGAATCGTAATCATATATTTTATATATGGATATTTGTATAGTCTTCTCTTTTTTCTTCTTCTAATATGTTCATATTAAGTTTATTGATGTAAAAAGCCATATATAAATAAATATTTAAATATTATGTACAGTAGCCGGCAAACATGTTGAAATTTTACGGCATAGTGGGGGGAAGTTTGCACATGTACCATTCCATCAAATTTTGTCTTCTGCGCATTCCCCCACTACGCCAAAGAATTTCAAGAAGTTTGCCGGCAACTGTATTGCTTGCCCAACGTAACTTGGCGTGCGGCGAATTTTGAAATAAAACCTCCCCCGCCCGCATCCGGCGGTAACCCCTCGCCCTGTCATTCTGTTTATTCTCGTTTTTGAGCGCGAGCTGTGTCATATTGATTACCAATATACACTGAATTATTATGTCCAAAACATCCTAAACAGTCCGGGGTGGTGCAAGAACAATTGCCAGTGAAGTATTAAAGTTTTGCGAAACTGAAAAAGCAAATAATGGACCGATATTGACAGATAGAACGGCCGCCATTACTGCATGGTGTCGTTAGTGCTGCCTGACCAAATTTCTGTATTTAATACGACACCAGTCACCGGACATTCTGTACATTATGTATTGTGTAATAAATTTACATCCTGACAACTTCTGTTACGCGACAGCGACGCCCTCCCTCGCACGCCTAGTTATAGTGGTACATCTATAGCATTCATTCATCATCGCTATCACTTAGAATAATTCTTAATTTTTACTCTTTTTCGACATCGGTTTTGAGTTTTCATCATCGGAGGAGGGCTCTGAATTTCTTGTGGTTTTAACCTTCAAAAAATCGGTAATTAGCAATTGTCTGCATTTAGCGTATAAATCTTTACGTATTTCCTTAAAAGGTTCCAAAATCTGTTGTAATTCCCTCTTGAATTTCGAACTTCTTTCCATTATAGGATCCTTTTTAATAATCTTTTTTTTCTAACTTAATAGTCAATTCCAAGCCCTCATTTATAGTTTTTAATGTGAAACATGTAGCTACCTCGCTGCAACTGCTTTCTGAGTCATTAATTGTGGTAATTTCATTCAAAATTTCGATTTATTCTTCTTCGTTCAACGAACGATCCTCCAATATTTCTTGAATATTATGGATATTCATGTCATTAAAACCTTCTCCTCGACAAATATTTATTGTCCTTTGGTATTCATCTTCTATTGGTGGTAAAACATTTTCTCCGGAGACTACTTCCGGCAACAGCTTGTTGGAACAAGAATTTAAAGTTGATTGTTTTTATTTCTTTAGCGGATGCAGAAACAATATCGACACAAGTTACTTTCGCAAAATGCACTGCATATTTTATTTATAATATGAGTTCGAGTACATAACTTAAAATATTTTTCAAATAACCAAGGATTTGGCAAGGCTGATGGAATCTTAGGGAATGAACTTCATGTCTCTGGACTGCTAAGGGTTATATATACGTAATTAATAATATGGAATATTTAAAGTGCATACATACAAAAAATAAACCAGAAAAATCTATGGATTACGAAGAAATACGTACTGCACCATTGAATGCCAGAGCGTAACTGAAATGTTTTGAAAAAAACGAAATTGTCAAGTCTCAACATGCTGAGTGAGATCATCATGACTCATGGCATGTTCTGTCATGGACACAATCTACAATTACTTAATTTACTCAAACATATTATTTAATTTATTTATTTTTCCGAAACTGTGTTATAAAAAGCGTGTTGTACAAAAAATATGCCAATTTATACATCCGTGTTATATAAAACAGTGTTATATAAAACCGTGTTACACGAGGCCCAAGTGTAGAACCAGGTAAAATGGTGATACGGAAAGGACCCGACTGGTAGCTACCTGCGTGTGACGCGGCTCATACTCAACGGATGCCACTCTATCAACTACATACCTCAAGATTTAAGAAAATGCAAAAATTGAAAAAAAAATCCAACTTTTTAGGGAGGTATTTCTCCTTAAGGACATTGACTTATTTACTGTTATATTTTTGATTTGTATATGTTACAGTGAATCTGATTTTCTAGTGAGTCCATCATTCACTGGCATTTTAGAGAAAGTATATTCAAGGTCATTCTTATCATATTCAAAGAGTTTTTCACCAATAGAAATGAATACAATATTTTAACTTGCACTTACTAGTGAATTTATTGGTTTCCGAACTGTCAAAAATTAAATTTGACAAGTCTGAAATCCGTTTCCGTAAAAATCTATGCTTTTAAACGAACTTTTATTTATCCAAATTGAAACAACCGGGCCTTGAATAACAATTTAATAAGTCATTGCGTGAACAAGGTTCTTACTGCATTATTAATTTCTTCTGTGCAAATCAACATTATGTAGGTAACGGATATTATTAAAATAGTCATTTTGAAGTGTTGAAAGTTTCGTCTGCACCAATTCTTCATTATATGATTTTATAACAAGATTCTAATGGCACATGGACCTTGTTTTTCAAAATATTTTGCGTTTTGTGTCTCATTCTACACTAGTCTAGTCCAAAGTCATCACAAAGCGACAGTATTTCTAATTTTTATCCTTTGAGCGATAGCATATTCTCTATTCTGTGGCGATAGTTCTGTTTCTCGAACTGTCACACTTCTGGACTGGTCTTTGATATTCAATGATTAGTTTAGATAGGTAACTAAAACGCAATATATTTATAAATTTTTAATCGCGAACACTTACGAAATTCTGATCATCTTATAATTCAAAAGACAGTCGATTAAACTCATAAAAATGATACGGTGCGATCAAGCTTCACGTCTGTCACCGACGTCGAGCCGAGTAAGTTTGCAAACTTAAAAACCGCGCACTTTATGTTGTACGTCTACCACCCGTGCTTACACGTGCGCAAACAAGAAACGCAAACGACATTAGACACATTTTTGATAAAAAGATAGAAAATTGGAAATGCGGAAGAATCTGAATGAATTCAAACGTAAATGATGACTTAGAATCTCTTTGATTTTTGTATTTTTCGCATCGAGTGTTTGTTACTTGACGCACTTTTAAAGGTTCATTTAAAATTAATAATACCGGGTGTATGTTTATTTATGTTTCTATATTTGTAAGAAATAAACTTTTGTTGTATTGTTATAAAAAAAACATATTTAATAAACTTAATTGACAAAATACATATTCATTAATAAAAATTTTCCCTTAACCCCCCAATATTTACATGGTGACATAACCTCGTTTTGTTCCGGCAGTCGTCAGATATCATAAAAAACCCGAGTGCGCGATCTTTCAGCCGACACCTTACTTCGCGATTCGTATTCGTTTTGCGGTGCCGCTGTCCTATTTTAATTTAGGAGTTAAAATAAGACCGCAAAATGAATAAAAATCGTCTAGTGTAGTGCCGCCTTTATACTTTCTACGCTTTAAGAATTACGTGTACAAATTGATGGTTTCACCGATATATTGTCTATGCTTTGAGTAATGTATTTTCACGGATTATGTGTAGTGAATCTGAGAATTCGTTGATTTAGATGTTTTAACTGCCCCCACACTGCCCGACCGGGAAAAGTACATTTTTACTAGTGAAAGTATAGTCTCACTAAAAATGCAAATTCGCTGTAACATATACATATATAAGGGGTATAAAAGCAAAGGCAGCAGTATCCCACCGAAGTGTTTCTGAGATATGTAAATACTCACTACTCAAGGAAATTTCTCCGGAATCTATGAAACTTACATCATATTGGAAAAAAGTTTTTAAAAACATTTGCCACGTCATTTGTTAAAAGTTTGTTTAAACATCTTTGTGTGCATTTGCATCCTACACCCATAGCAATTTTAGCTTTTGTGTGATATTTTTCACACTCCACACTCTCCACAATTTGAGATCCGGGTGTTTGTCAGTCTGCTCTATTTACAAAATACAATGAATAACTTAAACATGCTCAGTACTGTTTCTGTACTATTCTTTTATCCGTGTGCACATACCCCAAGGTCTTGCATATCATTTTGGTAATAGGTAAATTCTTGTAACTTGTTTATCATTCCTATTTCAGGTATTATAAAGAAGTACAGCAATTTTGTCGGTTCACCAATCTATCTCCATGGGCAAAGAATTAACTCGATACAGGTAAAAAAAAATTGATGTTGTGTTTCTTTGTATTGACTTAACATTAATTTAACAAAAAATTTCAATTTTAAGTTAATTTTATATTTCCAGCCGCTGTGGTTGATGGACCCGAAAGAGGTGACACTGGAACAGCATACAGAATTCTACCGATTTGTTGGAAACACTTATGACACACCGAGATTTATACTGCATTACAAAACGGATGCACCGCTAACAATAAGGGCTGTGTTATATTTTCCAGAAGGAAAACCTGGCCTCTTTGAAATGTCCCGTGACGCCGATGCCGGAGTAGCTCTGTATTCTAGGAAGATTCTGATTAAGAGCAAAACTGACAACATACTACCCAAATGGCTTAGATTTGTGAAAGGTATTTTGAGATGGATATAGTAGGAAATGATGATATGATGGAAAAAGTTATTATTTACTTTTTGAGTTATTATTTATTATAAATTTTATAAAGTTCCTTGAAGAATACACCCTTTAATTTTAATCAATTAAAGGATGTTCTCCACTGAAAACATTGTGCAATAAACCCTGGTTAACCTTTGGAAAGTAGTCGTACGCTCTAATTAATATGACATGTTGAGTGAGAGGAATTTTGAGCATAGGGGATTTACAAACACTTGCAATTAACCCTCTCTTCTTATGATGTGTAACTACTACACATTGCTTCTAATATCTCTATAAATATAAATACTGGGTTAAGATTTTAGGTATTCCTCCATAATATATTTACACATTGAATTAAAAAATAATATTGATATAATATGATATGATAAAAAATAATCAGAATTTATCGGATACATCAGAGGTGTTTAAAATCGGAAATAAATTCACCAATACAATCAAACGTGTACCAGTGTGCGGCGTATAAACAGCGCTGTGAGCAAGACGCGATGATACGTGAAGAGTGTGCGGGAAGCGCGACATCATATTCGCGTCTCTTCTTCTTCGCCTACTTCGCTATAAGGAAGCGCAAGAAATAGAACACTGTGTTTTGCTGTTTCCAGCAGTGGCCGTAGCGGGCCGGTAGTAGCTCTCGGGCATTCATCAAGAATGGTCGTGCGGCCTGTTCCGTGAGCATTGCCAGAAGGTTTTTTCATGTTTTCAGCAAATAAACCTCAATTATTATCATTTTTTACCTCAATTATAATTAATTTAAGGAGTTAGCTATGAATGTTCTTATTTTTCCTATTTCAAATCACTAATTTTTGATTGTGTATTGACTACACAGCACCGGAACGCGCATTTTTATTTTAGCACCGTAAGGGAAAGGTTAAAAATCTAAGAAATAGAAATTGCATCCTGTGTTTCTATGTCTACATAGACTATGGTGGAATATCAGTCAACAGTTGTACAGTAATGGCATTTTAAATCAAAATAGGTTTCAAATAGGTAAAACCAATATTTTCATCACAATGATAGAAATATTGGCATTTGACAGATGTCTTATATTTTTGTGTTTGAGTGTTGGGTGTAACAATTACCATTATAACAATCTTGTTATTTTAATAATAAGGTGGTATGTATAAATTATTGTGTTAAAGCGCTAAAAATGAGAAAAACACTGATCATCAGGAACGACAGCATAAAGACATATCTAACTCGGCCAGTGTACTCCCTGCGACTACAGAGTGTAGATTGGCAATCCGAGTGCCCTGCGTACCACGCATCGCGTTCTGCGCTTCCCCGCACCACTAATTTATGGCAGTTTCTATGAGAAAATATTTTTTTGTTGTGTCCGGTAATTATTTTATCCAATCCATAAATATACTACGGAGGAGTGCCTAGAATATCATCAGAGGCAATGTTTACAGCATCGGAGAGGAAACGCTAATATAATATTAATTCAAATGATTGATACAAATAGAGTTAATTAAAATTTATTCTGTTTTCACCACTAAAATATCAACATGTTTTAGGGCCAATGGTCACTTTGTTAGGATATACTTAACAAATTAAAAATCAAAGTATAAATGATAAAAATATAATAAAAGAATAATAATTAAGTATTAATGTACGCGATGCGGCGTCACTTCACCAAACAACTGTTTCACTCGGCTGGCCACCAGCGTTCGTTACTCTCGAAGTCCGGCGGTGACGAGAATATAAAATGTTTATATATGCACAATTAAAACGAGATGAAATTTGGCGCTTTTAACAACGAGACTTGTCGAAACGAAAGGGGGAATGGAACTGGTTGAGGGTAGGATAATTTTAGAAAAAAGACCAATCAGTGTTGCCACATAAGAAAAAGAAACAATATTATGTAAAATCGATTTCTGTGCCAACGTGACGTCACGAATATCAAACAACTAACATGAAAACAAATTTAAAAGATAACTATTTGTAAAAAGGACTTGATTACAGTAAAACCTCGTTACTGCGAAATTCAAGGGACCGAAAAATAAAATTTCGTTATAAAAAATTCCCATATATAACGAAAAAAAAAATTCCTAGTATGTATGTATATTTGGCGTCATAGAAAAAAAGTACCGGCCTTAAAAAAGGTTGCGAATGGTTTTGAATGAGACCCCATTGTCAATTCATATAGATGCTAACATAATAAGGCATTCAGCAAACAAAGAAAGTTATTTAAAACTAATAATGTCCATGAGGAATCTGACACTTTTAAAATGAGTAGTCACATAAATTTCGTACTTTGCCGCAACTCCTCGTGTGCGGTAAAATATGGGTCTCTTAAAAATATAATTTATTTTCCCTTATTTAGTTTTGTATTTATTTTAACTCCACTATTTGACTCAAAATATGTACGTATCTCGCATGATAATTTGAATCGATGCAATAACGCATGTTAGTGAGAAAGTGCCGCGAAATCCCCGCGCCGGTAATTCTGGTTCTGGCCTTCGAAAATGACGTACGTACGTAAATAATCTAATCAATGTAAACATTCAGTTATAACCTAAAGAGCGATGAAAGTTGATGATAATAGTGAAAACGAAAAAAGATTTTTTCTAATAATATTGCATAATAAATGATCGTAGAGGCGTTCAAAGCGGCCGACTCGAACTCCGCAGGCGACACAGTTGCGGCGCGGTTGTGCCCCAGCGCACACTGTGGTGTATTCCAAATCTAGCGGATTAATAATACAATACAATGTATACTAATTTAATTTTTATCTCTGATGTACTGAATAGATTTTCTAAATCTATTCTAAATTTAAAATCTATTCAAATTCATAGTTTCATCCAAGAAAAAAAGCAAAAGTCAGTTCATTCGACTTATATTTGCACAAATTGAGCTTGTTTTATATACAACATGTCACGTAATTAACGCAAACTCTGAAAGTGCTTTGTTAAGAATCGGTTACTGGTCTAAAATGTTCAAGCAACCATGACCTAATATCAATAGTTATGGAGATATGCAATATCAAAGTTTGCATTTTTTTTTCAATATTTCTGACTTATTTTTTGAAAAAGTTTAACTATCATTATACAGTAAAAGCTCGTTAATACAAACAACTATAATTCGAAATTCGGTATAATTCGAAAATTTAATGATATTTTATCCCCCTCAAATGAATTTTCATACAAAATGCTTCCTATAATTCGAAAAAATGGCTAATTCCAAATACGAAAAAAATTTCAGACAAAATTATGAAATTTGACACAAAAGTCATTTGTGTAAATGTTAACATTTTCTCACCATTTGCTAGTGTTTTTATACCTGCGCTGACGGAAATGACCGCTTATAGGCCTTTGATCATCTATATGACAGTAATAAAAGTCATAAAACATCCCCAACTGGCCGGTGGCCGCGCGCACAGGGTAAGGCTGTTTAAGGGTACGCGCGCACTAGCGTTTTTTCGCCGCGCGGCGAAAAAACGCTGCGGCATAATGTCGCACCGCAGTGTTGTAACAAAGGCTTTTGAATCGTAGTGCGCGCACTTAGCGGCAAAATAACGCAGCGGCGAAAAATCGGTGAAATGTTACAACTCTCTTGCGGCGCGGCGGTCAGCGGCAAAAAAACGCATCTTTTTAAAGTCATGACCGCGCGCGCTACGCGCTGTTTCGCTGTACCATATATTTTATGTGAAAGAACAATGGGCTACAAGCAATAATTCTGCTGAACTAGATGAAGATTTTAATATTGAAATGCTAATTACGAAAGTTGAAAGAAGACCACCATTGTATGATATCACTTCAAAAGAATATAGTGATAGAAACATTAAACATTTCTGAATGGAGTATTTTTATATGTGATAGAAGGTCCAACTAGTTTTAAAAGTTCATAAAAACATTCTTTATTCATTCGGTAATATTGGAAGAATTTTTCGTTAAGTTCACCAAATATTTTAAAGAACTGCCCGTAAATGATCAGCGGCATTATGCCGTAGTGCGCGCGCCTGCTGTTTTCGCCGCGCGTCAAAATGTCGCAGGTTTTTTCGCCGCGCGGTGTTTCGTTTCAAATTAAAATGGCGTCAGTTCGCAGCGCGTACAAAACTTTAACTATTTCTATGAAAATGGATTTGATTAAAGGCGTGGACAGAAAAATTGAGAAATAAGGGCAAGATTGCGTAAAATATGGTATCGCCAATTCGACTGTTTCAACAATTCGAAAAAATCGCGCCAAAATTGAAAAGCGCAGTGAAGTGATGTACAATATTTGCTGTTTTCATTTTTTCTGTTTTAAAATTGAATTGATGTCTCAAGATCACATATCAAAGTAAATTATTTTAATTTTATTGAAACAACTGACAAAAATGAATGCAATATTGGCCAAATAAATGTGTTTAAAAATACATATTAAAAAATGCATTTGTTTGTACACTTGGAAATGTTTAGAAAATATGTTGATGGTTTAAAAACTTCCTTCTAATTCTACTTCCCTAATTCGAAATTCGAATTTTTTTGTTGAATTTCGGTCCCCTGAATTTCGTATTAAAGAGCTTTTACTGTAGTAACTTATATCGATTGTGAAAAATTCATTTGCTTCAATAGAACTTCAATAAAATGATAAAATCCTTGTAAAAAGATTTTTTTTCAATTTTTGTAATTAATCGAATCTTGCGAAGGGAAGGGGAAACTCTGTTTTCGCTTTCTTGACAAGATGGCAAACTGGATAAATATTTAAATTTTTACCCCTTGACTGTTGTCTCAGTGAGTTATACTGGTGGGTACTCAATTTGGCATTGACCATTAGTGTCAAGGCGGCTTCCCGAGAGAGTATGGCTCTAGTACTCCAAAAATTTGTCTCGCTTTTTTTATTCGAGTAGCTCAGTAAGGAGACTCAGCAGCTACCTCTTTCACTAGTTTGGCTACATCCCTTTTCCCGGATGATCTCAGACTAACTTCAGTGGCGACCGTTAATTCTTCTTGAGTTTTTGTAGAAACTAGATCTATGATTTTTCTCTTTTGGATTTTCGAAATACATTTTCGAATGACTTCCAAGGCCTACCTGATCTTGTACAATCTCGTAAACCTGCTGAACTCGAGGATGGAAGCAGGTCGAGAAACTTAGAAGGCAATGATACTTCTATATCTTCAAACCACCCATCATGTTCAGCCAAAAATTTCAAAAATTTTCTACAGCTTTTCTCAACTTCGCATCTATTTTTGCGCTAAGAGTGCTAACGTAAATTTTTAGTTCTTGAGGCGTGCTTTTCAAATCAACCTAGTTGTGTTTTTGTATTATAAAAATCTAAATGCACCTGTTTTGATCCTTTTTTTGCCACTTAAAAGCCATACTTAAAATATTTATCTTTTCATTATTGTAGGTACTCCTAAAGAAAATTAAAAAATATTGTATGAGTGTCGAAAAGATGTGCCGCCAAATTTAATGAAATCTTACAGAATATGAACCAAAGCAGTAAATAAAATTATTTTCTCGTTGGGTACCCATGGTCACACTTCTTCAAAAATATTACAATTTCGACATGTGCAAGGCTTTGTATCTGGCAATAAAATATATATATTGTAATACAGTTTACTTTGTAAAGTAGCCATAGACGTGAAGATAAATAAATATGTGTATTAGTAACTGTACTTCGAAATAAATTCACTTTTTTTCTTGATCACAATGACTCAAATTAACGAACAAAGTTGCTGTCAGAATGACGGCCTATGCAAGTGTCACTTTGTCAGGTTGTCATATGAAAACCAGTGCTGTTATTTAGCAAATAATTATCAAAACATATAGTCTATTAGCCAAAACATATTAGCTACTACTGTGTATATTTTACTAATTTTAATAATAAGATATTTCGATACATGTATAATTTGTATGAAATTTTTTTGTAATATATTTACGTGATCTCTGTGATCTCCTGATCAGCAATAAAATTAATGTCCCAACTGGACTTCTCAGTGATTATGTCCTTGTCCTTGTCTAATGGCAAACAGAGTACCGGGTCACTAGTGGACCCCTTGCTCTTCCATCATGATGTATCAGTGAAGGGCTTTCTTTACTTCACTTGTGAAAAAACATAGAAAATTGGGGGGGGGTGTTACTGCTCAGGGCGGCGCGGGGGGGAGGAGCCCCCAGGAGGACCATCTTGGGTCTCCTGATTCTTTCGGGGTAGTTTTCGTCGTATTGCGACAGAGTGTTGATTGTAGGGTTATGGTGGGTAGGGATGCCTGCATAAAAACGCCTGGCCAAGTTTCTGATGTGATCTTGTATAGGCGGGATGCCTGAGTCGTGGTGTAGTTGTGTGATCCTGATCCAACGCGGCGCATTCAGTGCTAGCCGAATGGCTTTGTTTTGCAGGATCTGTAGTCTTTTTATGTGTGTGTGTGCAGCGTAGCCCCATGTGGGGGCTGCATATGTCATGATGGGCCGGACTATAGCCTTGTATAGTAGGAGCGCAGTGATTATGGTAAACTGCTTTGAAGGGGCCTATTAAGATATATGATCTCAAGGAGAAATTTTAATGACCTCAATTTAAAAACTCCAAAAATACAAAGATTGCAGGAGTCCCCATGCCTCAGAGTTTTATTGCTTTTTACGACAGGTTGCATAAAACTATCCCCTGTTTCCTTTCCCTCCATGACAACCAATAATATTTTCATCTTGACAAAAAATTCCTTATATATTTATGTAAATATATGGACGTGTTTTCGCACGAACTAAAATTATTTTGTTATACATTTTAACGAAATTTCGCTATATAAGTGCATTTTTGTATGAAAAATTGATTGTAGGTAATTTCGAAAAATATTTCGATATATGTTATTTTTCGTTAAAACGGGGTTCGTTATAACGAGGTTCTATTGTATTTATAATATTCAATTTACTTATAACACTTTTTCTTATTATCAAAAACATAATTCAAAAAATACATTTTCAGAATATTATACCTTGGTAGGATGTGAAAACTGGAATTCTTTATCCAGTTAGTTAACAGTAGTAATCTTGAATTTAACTTGTTGTGGGCCGTAAATTTTCGGAATTTTTTGTGATTTTTCTTTTTACGAAAAAACCATGAAAACATGCGTATATTAAAAAAAAACACACACATTCATATTATTTTATCGTAAGTGTCGAAACGCAATGATTTTTTTATCATTTAAGTAAATAAAATAATCTTTTTTTGAATTTCCATAATGTTGCCAGCGCAAATTTTCTGAAAAATAATAATAATTTTTTTATTTGTTTATTAGAGACAACACTACTATTAATAATAATAATCTTCTTCTGTGTGATATATTTTGTTGCACGGCACGGCACACGACGGGACATCGCACTCATAACACATAAATATGATACACTTTCACACACACACATATTTCAAATAAAGGCAACAAAATTGCGTGTATTTTTGTTAATAAATCACTATTAGTATTCAATTGAATCATAAACCAACAAAAACTGACAAATATCGCAAAACATATATATATTTGTATATACGTGTACAAACAAATCGAAAATCGAAAAAAATAAATCGTATTTCCCGCGCACATTGCGCGTGACCTTGACGATGGAATATTTGAATTTCGATTGCACAACACGCGATCGGGGCGACATCTACAACTTCTCTATACGATTTTGACGGCAGAAAAACTTCCGTTTTGATTGTTGATTTAAAATATAATCGGTGATGTTTTTGAGTTGAAAATGGAACGACAGGTCACAACAGGATTTCTCTATTGGGAAAAAATTACGTTTTTCAAATTCGATACGCGGCCGTCGATAAATAAATTATTTTGTGCCTGTCGGATATATGCGTCGGCGGCCCAGGGGGGGTTAAAAGAATCCACTTATTCTTTGTGATTTTCTTCAAATTTTTCGCACTTCCTATATGCCTTCAACAATGTTATAATTTTGCATAAGGTTTACGATTTCTTCGAAACTTGAATTCTCGTGCAGCTGTGCTTAATTTTTTTGTCTTTAATGGTACTTTGAGGATGTGCCTCTTATCAAACCATATTTACCATCCAGAAGATGCGCTACAATAATCCTGCAATTTTTACTTGTCATAAAAATATTTTACTTTGGCTGCGCAAATAGAATAAAAACTTTTGTACTCCTTACGAGGGTTGTCCGATAAGTACTTAGCCTAAAACGAATAACGAAAATTTTGGAAAAGTGGCAATTTATTTCTCAGTGTAATCTCCTTTTAGCTCGATACACTTGACTCAGTGAAACTCCAATTTCTTTAACCCGTCTGAAAAATACGAAAATAAAATATTTTCTCGAGGTCTGCAAAGTAGGCCTCCGTGGAAGGTGCGCAGTAGTAGTGCGCGATAGTAGGCATCTCAAAAGACCGCGTGGGTCATTTCCTGCATGAAATTTTGGGCATGAGAAAGCTGTTGGCGCGATGGGTGCTGCGTTTGCTCACTCCGGACAACAAACGAAACCGCGAGACCACTTCAGAGCAGTGTTTGACGCTGTTTAAGCACAATCCAAAGGAGTTTTTGCGTCGTTTCGTGACCGTCGACGAAACATGGATCCACTGGTACACATCAGAGACCAAGGAACAGTCGAAACAGTGGACTTCACCCGGCGAATGTGTTCCGAAGAAGGCGAAGACTGTCCTATTGGCCGGAAAGGTGATGGCCACCGTTTTCTAGGATTCACAAAGTGTGATCTACATCGACTACCTGGAGAAGGGAAAAACGATCAGAGAGCTGTTCTATGCCGAATTATTGGGCCTATTCGACGCCGAATTGCAGAAAGAACGGCCCCATTTGGCGAAGAAAAAAGTTCTCTTCCACCATGAAAACGCACCAGCTCACACCTCCGCCCTCGCCACGGCCAAATTGGGCTACAAACTGCTGCCCCATCCACCGTATTCTCTAGATTTGGCCCCGTGCGACTTCTTTTTGTTTCCAAACTTGAAAAAGTCACTCGCCGGGCAGAAATTTGAGTCGAATGAGGAGGTCATCGCCGCCATGGAGGCCTTCTTTGCAGACCTCGAGAAAACATATTTTTCAGACGGGTTAAAGAAATTGGAGCATCGCTGGGTCAAGTGTATCGAGCTAAAAGGAGATTACACTGAGAAATAAATCACCACTTTTCCAAAATTTTCGTTTTTCGTTTTAGGCTAAGTACTTATCGGACCTCCCTGGTATTTATGTCCTGTTATCTGATGAAAATCAGAATAACTGATGCATGCTATAATATTTGGTTGATATTGTGGAACCAATTATTATTATATTGAGTGAGAAGGTGCTTAGGTGACTTTGTTGATAATCAGTTAAAATCACTGGTCACCATCAACCACCTCTAGGTTCAATGTATAAAATGAATTTTTAAAATAAATAAAATAATAAAAATGCTTATTCATCGACCTTGTTCAAGCTTATTTTTATGATATTCTTTTCCTCTTATGTTCTTTTACTGAATTTCAAGTAGTTACAGTAGTAAAGTATAGACTTTTTTTTAGAATTTTTCTTAAATTTAATTATTTTATTTTACATTTTAGGTGTTGTTGATTCCGAAGATATTCCGCTCAACTTGAGTCGAGAATTATTGCAAAATAGTGCTCTTATTAGGTAAAAATGTATTATTTGACCTTTCTGTCTATTTGAATAATCACATATAGTATTTTTTTAACCCTGAATGTGTTTTCAGAAAACTTCGCACGGTTCTCACTAATAGAATTTTAAGATATTTACATGATAAATCAACAAAAAATACTGCTGAATTCAATTTATTTTACCGAGATTATGGACTATTCCTCAAAGAGGGTATTGTAACTAATGAAAATCAATTGGAAAAGGTTTGTGGCGAAAAAATATTACATTTATTTTTATATCAACATAGTGTATCTATTCTGGGTCATACTTCTCTGTGCTTTAGATACCGCCTCACGACCCGATTGATAAGTCTTTTTTGACCATATTAATTTCACCTCCCTTCTGGATTCATTCTCCCACCATAGCCCCATCTGAAATGACTGTCTTGTAATCAAAATTAATTTTTAGAACCAGGGATTAAAATACAGTAAAACCCCATTAATTTGAACCCCAATAAATTCATAATTCAAAATAATTTTTAGCGCCGCCTCGCTCAATAAATCAATACATTTTAGTTCACGTAATTCGAATTTTTTTCTAAATTGTGACAAAATGGAAAAAATATTTTGATTCTTTTCATTAAGTGAGAACAACAAATATGTAAATAATGGGACTTTAGTAATATAAATGTCACAATCTCTTTATTAACATAATAAATAAAGCATTTTCGAAATGATTTTGTGAAATATGCAAAATTACAGACACTTCTCACAAAATTAAATGACTTTTTTCATGCATCATGTTTTTTTTTTGTTTTTTTACCTCTTGAATTTTGAATTAACGTGGTTCCACATAATTTCGAAATGTTTTTTTTTGGTTCGAATTGACGAGGTTCTACTGTAATGTTATTTTTTATACATTCTCTTATAGAACAAAAGTCTTTCACAAAAAATATACAAAATACTATTATTGACTACTTCAATAGGTACTATCAAATTCAGTATTGGGGAGATCTTGTATATAAAATATGTGTATATAATTATTTTTAACGATTTTAGGAAGAAATCGCTAAATTATTGAGATTTGAATCATCACAAACAGAAGAGGGTCAGAGAATATCACTACCTGAATATTGTAATCGTATAAAAGCTGGACAGAAAGATATTTATTATCTCGCAGCTCCAAGGTTTGTTGAAATCTTTTTTTTAACCGGTCGGGTGCTGGAGCGCAGATCTGCGCGAAAACTTTTGTACCCTCTATGTGCAGAAGCGCAGATCTGTGCTCCCTAGGCACGTATGCGAATTCAGCTTATTTTACCTGCGTTTATGAGTTTTTAAAGCTTATCATTGGTTGTATCTCAAGTTTTTCAATGAATAAACGAGTTCTGTTTGTCAAGTAACGTCATTTGCCACACAAACCGACTCATTCCAAAAAGTGTTATTTTTAAATAAAAAAATGTTAAAATTAAGTATTTTTATATTCTTTGATATGAACGAAAGTATTGAAATACAATATCTTTAGTCTTATTGCTTCGATAAACATGTGCGTACATTTCTGACAGTAAATTTCGTTACTTATTTTCATAATTAATCAATAAGTCATTATTGTACAAGTAATTATCGAAATATAAGTAATTATTGAAGTCTGTATATTGAAAAACCAGAAACTGCAACTTCTTAGCGATTATTGTTGATTTTTACATGAATATAACCATCACAAAAAAGTGTCTGAAAAACAGCAATCGTGTGCGAAATTGCGCGGCAAACAGGGTACATTCCGCGTTACTTATGGCCGGCATCCGACCAGTTAAAGCTTACAACGTCATGTTTCTTGTTCTAGTGGTGAGATACTCACCTAGTGATCCAGTAATTACGGCATCTTACTGGAAGACCACCACGTTAATCCTATTTTCATAGTACAAATGAAGTTTCAGAATACTAAGAATATTGATTGAAACATATTTTGCATGTTGCGCATGTATATTTTTCTTTAAAAAAAGAAACTACGAAAACATGTTGCGATAATGTACTGATTGTCACAATGCATTAACCACATCCCTGCAGTAGGTGGCTTAGTGGGCGCTGTCTCGCGTGCCCTGCCACGCTGTGAGTGAATAAATCTGCGCACATTTTCACCATTATAAATGCGTAATGCAAAAGGACAAGATGTTGCGATGCTTATGACCCTTCACCCTGGCACACTTTCAGAAACGGGCATATCTTTTGTTATCAGTGAGCCGATTGTGAAATTTGAGAGCATCATTCGAGGGCGGTCCAATAAGTACCTAGCCTACAAAAGAAAACGAAAATTTTGGAAAAGTGGCAATTTATTTCTAGACGTAATCTCCTTTTAGCTCGATACACTTGATCCAGCGAAGCTCCAATTTCTTTAACCCGTCTGAAAAATACGAAAATAAAATATTTTCTCGAGGTCTGCAAAGTAGGCCTCCGTGGCGGTGACGACCCCCTCATTCGACTCAAATTTCTGCCCGGCGAGTGACTTTTTCAAGTTTGGAAACAAAAAGAAGTCGCACAGGGCCAAATCTGGAGAATACGATGGTTTGAGTAGCAGTTCGTAGCCCAATTCGACCAATTTGGCCGTGGCGAGGGTGGAGGTGTGAGCCGGTGTGTTGTCATTTTTGTAGAGCACTTTTTTCTTTTCTTTGCCAAATGTGGCCGTTTTTTCTGCAATTCGGCGTCGAATCAGCCCAATAATTCGGCATAGTACAGCCCTGTGATCGTTTTGCCCTTCTCCAGGTAGTCGATGTATGAATCCCAGAAAACGGTGGCCATCACCTTTCCGGCCGATAGGACAGTCTACGCCTTCTTCGGAGCACGTTCACCGGGTGAAGTCCACTGTTTCGACTGTTCCTTGGTCTCTGGTGTGTACCAGTAGATCCATGTTTCGTCGACGGTCACGAAACGACGTAGAAACTCCTTCGCTTAAACAGCGTCAAACACTGCTCTGAAGTAGTCTCACAGTTTCGCTTGTTGTCCGGAGTGAGCAAACGCGGCACCCATCGCGCCGACAGTTTTCTCATGCTCAAAATTTCATGCAGGATATGACCCACGCGGCCTTTTGAGATGCCTACTGTCTCAGCTATCTCGCGCACCTTCAATCGGCGGTCTGCTAATACGAGATCGTGGATTTTTGTTATGTTATCCTGTTATGGCACCTGGGCGTGGCTCATCAAAAACCGATGTGCGACCACGTTGAAACCATTTTTTGACAGTCGCCATCGAAGGAGAAGAGTCACCATACACAGCATCCAAGCGCTCTTTGATTTCGCTGCGCGATTTCTTTTCTAAAAACAAGAATCGAATCAACGACCGATATTGCTCTTTTTCCATTTTCTAAAATTCGCGGACACGCCCACTTCCACACGCGGTCAAAACAAAACTACGAGTCCGATTCGACTGAGATTTTGACAGTAGTCGTCTAGGAGAATGTACTACACGATGGTAAATTTCTCTTGCGATAGTAGCGCCATCGGGCGGTGAGGCTAGGTACTTATTGGACCGCCCTCGTAGATTACAACAAAAATATGGTGAAGGTGTATACACTGAAAACACTTGGAAACAAAACTATTGCAAAATGTCAATTGGAAGTTGCCCCTATTCTCAGGATAACAATTTCTATTATATCTCAACATAATATAGACGAAACGTATTTATTTTTCCATGCGTAAAGATTGTATGAGAAATGATGAATATCATTATTTCAAAATTAGAGAATTATAAAAAAAAATTATATAAAAGCAAATATACAATGTTATGGGCGATTCCATTATCGCAGGTGCAACATTTAGACGCATTTAAAGCTTCTTACTAATAAAATAAAAAACATTTTTCTTTAAATTATTCTTTGAAAGGCTACATTTTAACCTGTTCTCTCTTAATTTATTTATAAGAATTAAAATAATATATAAATATAATCATGAGGGAGATTTAAAGTGCTATCGCGGGTGCAACAAAATCGGCCCCATCTTTCCAGATTTATAGTACACAAACACAAAAGTCTGTTAATTGTGAAACATTTATTATAATATACCTTCATATTTTAAAAAGAGATAAATCAAGCAACCGAAGTAATTAAAAAATTTATAGAAAATAAAAATAAACAATGAATTATTCACTTTTAAAGCACTCGCGGGTGCAACGCTAAATTATCGCGGGTGCAACGCGTCTAACTTCAGTGAGTATAAACGTCATAATAAGCACATAAATGAATTAAATAAGAAATCAAAATAATGTATATTACTAATTAATACACTTTTTTGTCACAAGTTAATTATTTATTTTCAAATACGTCCATGTTCGCCGAAAATTTTATCAATATATTATTGCCATCAATTTTCTTCTCTGGTATAATTGCAATATTCCAATATTGCAACAATGTCTTCGAATTGAACGTCTGCTATATTATTCACGATTTCAAGGAAGTGTTTACCGTCAATAGTCTTCAAAAATTGTACTCTATACGTCTATCTTTCATCTCAGGCATTTATCTGCTAACATCATCCCGATTATAGAAATCGCAAATCTGTTGACTTCATTCTTCAGTATCTGAGGGATTGCTTTAGTGGAGTCATTTTTGTCAGATACAGCAACTTGGAATTCAGTAGTTATTCTTTTTAAAATTTTTACTGCTTTGGTGGGACTAGCAGGCATATTACGCTTCACTATTTTTTATTTATTTATTTATCTTAATTAATTAGTTCCATACATAATGTTGTGTGCGCTAATACATTATTTCATTTAAACATATTTTGATGGGAATATAAACATGATTTCGTTTAAACATATTGCATTCCATAATCTAGGCATTTAAAAAAAAATTGCACTCCTATTTAAACCTCTTTATTACTCCCTTTCTTTTGACTCGTAGCGTCTGCTTGCTTGTCTGTCGAAAAAACTTTGGATCAATTTTTACCCCCTTTCCCGTGACCCAATTGAGCTGAAACTTTGCAGGTAGACTCGTGGCAACGATTAAAATGATCTCACAAATTTTTGTTTAAAAAAATAATAATTGTAGTATAATTCTGGATTTTTTGAAATTTTTATTACTCCCTTTTCCTAGCATCGCCCGACGCAAGCCTGACGCGTGGGCTAAGCGCCAAACTTGTTTCAACTAGTAAATGAGAAAGGAAGTAAAATAAAAGTGTTTTTATGGGTTAGTTATTATTCACTGTGTTTTAAATTGCTTTTGGCAGGCTATCGAAGATTTTAAGACCTATGTACATTAGACAATTTTGTGAGGTGTTTTTATTTTTCTTCTGAAGTCTTATGCTGTCGCCTTCTCTTGTATTGTATGAATGAAAATCCTTATTTAGTTTCATCCTGTTATCAAAGTATTTGGGTAATAATCTGCATAATTTTAAATAGTTGCACTAATACATTATCCTTTATTCTTTGATTTACTGTTTGTAATTTTAGGACATTCAACATTTTTGTTATTTTTCTTCTTCTTTGCCACTGTCATTTTCTATGCCTTTTGCCACTGCTTTTCCCAATATGAGAGGATTGCTGTATCTAACGCCTGTTATTTGGATTTGTTCTTCTTTACGACGCGTTCTAGTCGCCCGCATTCTTTCTTTTGATCTGATTCTGGTCAGTATTTTCAAATCTTCATCTACCTCCATTTTTCTTTTCATTACTTCTCTTCATTTAGAATTAAAAATTCTTTCTCGATGGAGATGGTCTGCTTGAATTTCAGCATTTTCTTTCAGTTTTATTTTATATTTCCGTGAAGCAATCTCTTTCCAATGTTGTTCTGTCATTTTAACTGATCTTTCTATAAAAAATAGTGAAATCGTAACAAAAACACCTAATAAATTTAAATCACTAATTACACACAGCATATATTATATTGGAGGCTTCATAAATCAATAAAATATGATAAAGGACACCATAATTTTAGGAGTCAAAAATGTTACACCCGCGATTCAAAATCACGATCGCGGGTGCAACCAATTTGGGATAACATTTATTTCAATTCAACTTACAACATAATTTTTATTACGATTGATTTAAGTCTTAATTTGATTTCTTCTTACTTTTACAAAGTTTCAAAACTTAGCATTTTATTTCTGTTAGAAAACAAAACTTTTATAACTTTTATATCGCGGGTGCAACAGGCTAATAATAGCTTCTTGTAATCAATAATATAAAAAAAACTAATAACAGGTGCTTACATGTTTTTGCGGAAACACGTATATGAATGTTATCACTACAAAATTAACTGGTAAAATATAACTGCAAACTGACTGTAACAGCTGTTTTGCGCAAGTACAGTGAAACTCTCTTAATACGTTTTTCAAGGGACCAGCAAATAAAAACTTATTAGGCGTGAAAACATATTAACAGTGATTTCAATATTTTCATAAATTATTTACACTTTCTAATTTTGTGTTTTAATTAAATTTTCGTTTATATAATATGACAATTTAAGGACATTTTATTTTAAAAAATGAAGTAGGTAAATATATACATTTGTAAAATAGTACCTATGTAAATAAATACATACTAAATAAATACATAGGATCAGAAAACAATAAAAACCAACAAAACTATAAAAAAAATTAGCATTGTCAAAAAATTTAAATATAAATCGGTGTATATTGACAAATCAAAAACCTCACGAATACGAAAAAAAAATACAAAAAGCTACCTGTATCTACTTTCCCTGGCTTGGTAAAGATTGCACATTTGTAAAAAATAACCATTTGTAAATAGTATTCTATTTGAATTCATTTTAAAAATTTATCCCTTTTGAAGATTTCTACATAATTTAGGTGTACATTCAACATACCGCTTTGAACAATGTCCTTTTATTTATGATTAATTACGATTTTCTTTATTTTAATTACGTTTGATTTCACACTACCTTAATATTTTCCCGGGCGCGAAGAAAATTCGCGGTATTTTTTATTGCTAAATTAAATTAGATCCGTTTTTTGCAACTCATTAAAGTCGGCGCCACACTACGCGTTTCTTCCGTCGCGTCTTTGACGTCGCGTCAAATCCGCAACCGAATTTAGCCATCACATACCTACTATATTCCGCGGCGGACCGCGCGGAGAACAAACACACGTGCGGACAATCTATCAAATATGGAGCGTTGCAATGAAAAACACGAGACGCGACGTCACCGATTTTACGTTTACATAAGTTTCGCGTGCGGCGGAGGAACGAATGATGATCCGCGTAGTAGCGGCGTCCGCGGCGTCAAGGACGCGACGGAAGATACACCTAGTGTGACGCCGGCCTTAGAAAACAATACGAGATATTACGTAATTAATATTGCCAATTGTTTCCTCGAAGAAATACAACCAAAATGAAAACAGTTTCATTAGGCGAATTTATTTTGCGTCGACGTTGATTGATTTTGAAAAAATTATCGTAAATAATTGCCGGATAAATTTATTTATTAAATATTATTTTATTAGCCTATTCAAATACTAAAGGGTTTTTTCAGCGGCTAGAACTTTTGTGACGCCGCCAAACCCACTCAATTTTTATTGCGCCCATTTTTCATTTTTAGGAATGTTGAACAAAATTTCGTCTTCCGAAAAACGTATTATGAAGATTTATCTGTATAAATAAATTGAGTTCATCTATAAATATTTTCATGACTTAGGCGAGAAACGAACATAAGCGGAAAACGTATTAAGCCTAAAAAAACATGGGATTTGTATGGAACTTTTTCGGGACCGCAGAATTTAAACTTATTTAGCGGGAAAACTTATTAAAAGTGAATTTATTAAGCGAGTTTCACTGTATTGCCAGGCACCGATTTTCAGATTGAATCAAACATTCTTATGTCAATGTTTCGAAGCGTGTCAAAAATTGAAATATTTTCTTTGGTACAAAATAATAGTTTTTTTTATTAAATATAGACGTTTTTCTTTGTATTAGAAA
>JADDOH010010692.1:0-12087 GCA_016648135.1 Agrypnia vestita
GGGACCCAAAAATCATTCCGAATTGTGCAGAACCCCGCTAATTCAAAATTTTAGGTACCAAAAAAATTAAATTACAAGGCTTCTATGTGTTGTTTTCTGGGATATTCTGCCGTGTATATCTATACTCTCTGGCCGACGTTTATTTATTAAGGTTAGGTTAGTCTTAAACTTAACATCAACATATACTCGTCACATCAGCTCTGATGATGGACCCTGCAATGGGATCCGAAACATTGGCCAGAGAGGCCACATATACACGGCAGAATATCCCAGAACTATCTAAACACAGAAGATTCTGAGGGGCTTTGAAAACCTGAGAACATTTTTAAATCGTAAAGCGATTGCGAAATTTGTCAAGAATAGTAAAACTCACGAAAAAAGCTATTAATTTTAAAACATGTATTTTTGCATATTTAAAGAAATCATTTTAAAAATGCAATATTTATAATGCTAATGCAAAGATTGCGAAATTTCTATTATTAAAGTTCACCATTTTGTAGTCTTGCGCGTAGTAGTTCGCGACATAGAGCGCTCGGTTTAGTTCGCAGCTCCTTAGTGAACTAGGTCGCTCTTTTATTTCGTCAGCTCCTGTCAATAAATTATTTAGTAGTTCCTTGAATTTTTTAATTACTTCAACTTCTAAGTGAACTGTTCACCAGAAAGTATTTCAGGTATCCTAAAATTTTTAAATCCATGGGGGGGGGGGGGTTGTTTTGATTTCCAGAGATTTCATCATTCGGTCCCAAATTTCATAGATGAATAATTTTTCATCTACTTAACTAGTAAACAACCAGTTCACTAAAGTGAACTGTACCGTACATCTCTAAAACGAACTAACGAACTAAAGAGCAAGGGATCTGGGAACTAGTTCGCATAGTTCGTCTGTGGGAGCGCTCTTACGAACTAGTTCATTCGCGAACTACACAACACTACCATATTGAAGTGCCTGCTGTTTGCACATCTGAAAAAAATCGAATTATTTTTTCCATTTTGTCACGTTTGGATGGCCGTAATCACTTTGAATTTATGGAAGGCTTTTTCAGTCTTCACTTAACTTTTGATTCTGCCTTTTTTCCGACTCAGACCAACAAACAGCACAGTTATTAGAAATACAATCATCCATAATTACTTCATTACTCAGTAATAACTTCTTCCGGAGAAAACTAAACATTTTTACAAGACAGACACTGTTATTAAAAAAAAAGAATCGTACTTAAGGGGAATTTAAACATAAATTAATCTATCCGCGCAGGCAATTGAAGAATGTATACATAGAATTACTCAATTTTAGGGATCGCCACATAATGTGTATAGATAAAGGGGATCGCCATATAATGGGTATAGATAAAGGAAATTCCACAAGATACCACGAAATATGTTAAGGACCCCACGCGCTCTTCGTGCAATCAAAAAGCCGCCCATTGTTAGTTTTTTGTTATTTGCTAAAAAATCTAATTATGTGACTTAAACGTATTGATTTATGGCATCTATGGTCCAACAATTATTTTTGATTAGGAATTACTGAGGGTTTTGAATTATTTTTAAATATTTTGGATTATGACGGATTTCGAATTGTCGGGGTTCGAATTAGCGGGGTTTTGCTGTACTGATATTTTCATAAAATTTTATGAAGAGAACAAAATAAAAAATATGATAATACCAATATTTTTATAAATATGCATATACATACATACATGTGTATTTATACATACTTAATCTATTATTTTAATATAGGCAAAGCAGGACTATTCAGCTCAAGTGCCCATCACCCATCCACTGTTTGGATCGTCTCCTGCCCAGCAGGTACCCTTGGGAGGGCCCCCGCAGTTCCCCGGTGATCAGATGCCTGCACAGATGGGTGCCCCCATGAATCAGGGCTTCGGAGCGCCCATGAACCAGAACTACGGGCCCCCCATGAATCAGAACTTTGGTGCCCCTATGAACCAGAACTTTGGAGCTCCTATAAATCAGAACTTTGGAGCCCCCTTGCCACCTACCAATCAAATGGTAAACATTCTAATGCACAGTTTAATGACTCAGTGAGTAGAAGTCTTCGGCCTTGAGATTTTATTTGATTGAATGCGGCATTTTTATTGTAAAATGATAAGTTTGTTTCAAATTGATTTATTGATTGATTACCTATGTATTTTTAGAATACATAAGAAATTTTAAGATTGTTTGGACACCTTAACTAAATTCTACGCAGTGTAGAGATGGAGTCCTACCTTCTGTTCTTCGTGAAATATTAAATAATATTATTTCACCACACTTAACTAACTGAAAACATTTTTTTTTACTTTTGTAAAAGAATATTTTTTACAATCACAGTCTATTAGCTTTCTGTATTGTAAGTGTCGTATATGAATAAATACTATTGTAAAAAAATTAAGCTTTAACCATAATGGAGATGTTTAATTAAATTAAGGTAAATCCACAAGCTCCTGTAGAGGCGGTTGCTCCCCCTCAGCCCCCAGCCCCGGTACAGAAGGCACCCATACCAGAACAGCACATACACATGCAGACTGTGTTTGATGCGCTCAGGGCACAGTGCGCGCAGTCTACCAATAATCCAGTGAGTAGTTTCTGCTTGAAATTTTGTTTTTAACCTCCCTTACCTTTGGGTTTTTTTTCAATGCGAGTACCTAAAATATACAGTTTTTTTAACAATGATTTTATAATTTTAATTTCTGCTGGAGGATAATTTACATAAAGATTGATTACTAAGTACGGGAGTACCTTCATCGCCTCAGTAAAATTAACAAATAAGGAATTTGGTTTCCTCATGAATTGTCAGTAACCATGCTAGAGCAGCAAAGAATTGTCTGTGCATCTCTCTTGGCCAGATATGAAACTGACTTTTTTGTAGCGAATTGTAACTTGTGTATTGTACAACAATTCTACGTGAAAAAGCCTGGTTTCCTTCGGGCAAGGTATCTGTCTCTACACCTAAACCATAAGTAATAATAAAAAATGTGCTTTCTTGGTATGGTGAGACATCACCGGAGTGATTATCTGTCAACAATTAGAGAGAATGAAACAAGTAGTAGTGATAATAAAAAATAGCATCCTTTTTCCTGAGTTTAGCAATTTTTATAAAATTTGCGTCTTTTTTAATCTGTTGAGTTTCGAATTAACAATGTTTCGAGTAATATGTTTTTTTCTCTTTGAATTTTGAATCAACTGGGTTTTACTCTACACAGTTGCCGGCCTGATTGTTTGCTCAACTTATGTGCTATTGAAAAGATAATTTTGTTCACAGTGACAAACTTAAATTCTTTGATTTAATATTATTTCAGATAAGACCACCGAGGTTATCAAAATATAGATAAATTATCTTTTTTTATGCATATTATATGGGATTGGAATCCAGATTTTACATTTTTCCTAACTTATTTCAAAATTTGCTGTACTTACTGTAAATACCCGTTTCATATTCTAGTAATATAATCCAGTAATAAACGCGTGGAATTAATGACCCACCATGTAAATACACAAAATACAGAAAAAACAAAAACACATCAACATGTAAATATAAAAAAAATTACAGTACATTCCGCAGACATAATATCGAAATATGTAGGAAGTAAAACTGCAATTTCATATTATTCTTTAATTGCAGTCTCTATTTTCATTACGTTCACAATTTTATATTGGCAATACTGAGGCCAAATAGGATATGTACCACGAAATAGACATGTGGAAAAATATTCTGTGTAAATGTTTGTTATTTTTTGTTAATGTAGCAAATTTTTTCACACATATTGTAGAACTGTTACGAAAAATAATGAACCATCGATACATGGAATGTATAAAAAAAACGAAAAATGGAAAAACATGAAATTTAAATATAAATGTCAAAATAACTATGATTATAAAACTCAGGGCAAATGACAAAAACTTCATGAGGTATAAAAGTAAATGTAACTGGAAAATCACATATTTACATACAGGGTGGAACAATAGAACTAGTCCACAATAATCCACAAATCTGGTCTCTACTGCAGATGAATTACATACATATGTGATTATTTCAATTATGGTGATTCTTATATGTACACATATGTATTTTTACTGTGACACATTTGTGTCACTGAATACCTATATTATAAATAGTTGTCAGTAGTGTTACCGACCCATTACGCTGCACTTAAGCAAACCAGTGTATCAATTGAGTTAACAATAATATATTTTTATTGCAGCAAATAAAAAGAAAATTGGACGACGTCCAAAGAAAGCTGGAGATCTTGTATGACTTGCTGAGGGAGCATAGGGTAAGTCAAAATTTTTTATTTGTGTTGTTTGGCATATTACCTGCATACTTTTTTCTTGTTGCACGAGTCTAGTGTAGACATGGCGAATCTATGACATGCGTGTCTCGATGTGACACATTGATAATTTTAGTTGATACATAGGTGTTTACAAAATATGTCTACAAATATTTACACAGATGCAAACATTTGTAAACGCCTTAATTGTGTTATATCTATTAAAAAAAAGTGTTAAAATTTAGTATTTTTATATTCTTTGATGTATGTATTTAGAACGAAAATATTGAAATACAATATTTTTAGTGTTACTGCTTCCATGGTTTTATTCGATAAACATGTGCGTACATTTCTGACAGTAAATTTCGTTACTTATTTTCATAATTAATGAATAAGTAATTATTGTACAAGTAATTATTAAAGTCTGTACATTGAGGAACCAGAAACTGCAACTTCTTAGCGATTATTGTTGATTTTTACATGAACCATCACAAAAAAGTGTCTAGAAAACAGCAATCGTGCGCGAAATTGCACGGCAGACAGGGTATATTCCGCGTTACATGCGGCCGACACACGACTGGTTAATTTTGTATGGGGTCAGGAGCTCTCAGAGTACTCGGTTCTTGAGACCTGCGTAACCAGATATGGTCAGCCTTTGTCATTCTTTCCAAGAATCCATTAACTTGTTATGTATTTAGTCCCAGAACCTTAAGAAAGCTGTAAAAACCAACATGGCTGCTCCGCTCTCACCTCCACTGCATATAGTTTTGTTACATATCCATTTTTGGAGATCTCCATCCATAATACCCTTGTATATGTGTGTACTCGTTAGTTTTAGTGGTTTTTTGGGATGTTTGTCTCCCAGGGCAGTGTAAGAAGAACCGCTATGTTACCCAAGTACAAAGAAGTCAAGTCCATAATTAGTCTCCAGTCTTGCGCTTTTTTGATTATTTAAGTTGTGACTTCAAATTTACATATATATATATATGTATATATATGTATTATATATGTATTATATATGTATGTATATATATATAATATTAGATATATATATATATAATATATCTATTCTCATATATCTATATATATCTATATATATATTATATACATATATACATTACATATATATTTAACTCGAGTACAATTTTTGGAATTGCCACTCAACTACCTCTTGGACACGTTCTTGAGTGTCGGTGTGTTTTGTAGCTGTGTTACAGTTATTTATTTCCCCTTTCTTTCACAAAATTGATCTTAGTAAATTTTTCTTGGTCAAATCTTTGTTTGCTCTGGCTATTGTCAGGCTGACACTCCCTGAATACCTCCAGCGCCTTTTTATATCTGTAAGTGTATCTGCCATCTTCCGGCCCTAAAACAGTCCCAGTTCAAATCTTAAGGTGTTTGTGGATTTTCCTTGAGTCATACTTTATATGTGAAATGCCATAGTGGGATGCAATCAGTTCACATATTGAGTCTGGGAAATTTTAACTGGAATTAATTCATTAATTCATGAAATACTGAGTAAAAGGCGTTGGCTAACTCCAGCCAGCAAGCTGTGATCTGCCTTTCGTATTGTGCAGTGAATTTTGGATAGTGATGTGGTATAGGGGATATCTGGATGCTCACATATGCATTTTCTATTTTATCTTTAGGATAATTATATCCCGTATCCTTTTCAAAATGTCAATGAATAAAAAACAAAAATTGGTTGTTGAATCATTAAAATGTGGACCGTTGTACATATCAGAAAGCGTGGTTTTGTAAATATGATGCTATTATGGTACGTTGTCATTTTGAACGAAAAACAAATTTAGATTTATTTTTATTTATGACACATGATTATTTTTTAAAGAATTGAATTGAAGACTTGTACTTTGATTGAATCATGGCCATCTCTGGTCTCATATACGTATGTGAGTGTGGAAACTTAAGAGGGTTCGGATATATTTTATTGGTTTATTGGATATATTTAGAGTTTAATAATAAAATTTTACATTTGTAATTAATTTTAAAAATGTATATATTTCAGTTATCGGATAATGCTACTAATGCCCTTCACTGCGTGGTACAGATGATTCAAGGAGGAGATTATGCAGGTGCGCTGGCAGCACTCACTACCCTTGCCGGCGGCTCAGACTTTGCCGCAGTTGCATCCTTCCTCCCTTCCCTCAAGATCATGATTCAGACGGCGAGCAATGCTCAGATTTACCTGAGATAAAATTGAGTTGAACGTAGTTTGTGCTATTGACTGACGTTTCTAATTGTTTTACATAAATATATACATATTCCAAATTTGTGCTTTTTATAAAAATCTTCTGAATGCATTTCGTTAAATAATATTTATTAATGCTACATGATTATTTCTCCATTTTATTGCCATATGACTTCTTAACATTTTTTATGTGTACAGTGGGACTACTTAACATTTTTTATATGTACAGTGGAAACTGTTTAATTCAAAGTGTAACTGTTATTATTTTTGTATTAAACTAATTTTAGTTTGACACTTACTATAAAATACCTATGTTATTGTGTTCATTCAGTATTGATGTGTGAGAATACACATTCTTAGATAATAAAATGTTGTCTGTAAAATATTTTAATCAATTTTATTAATATGTATGTTTTTTCACATCTTTTTCTGCTTAAATTTAATAATGCTGGAAATGGAGGGAAATACTGTTTTTGACCCTTGAATTGATTAAATTGAAAAATTGAAAAACAATGTAATGTTCTATGTGTTCCTGATTTTTTTTAAGATTCTTTCTTTTGAAAAAATAACAAAATCTGTTACATTTCATAATGACATATTTCCATTCGACGTGTATGTTAAAAATATTTTGAAGGTTTCATGGTCCATATCCACAGTACACTTTTAAAATAAAAACCTTTACAGATTATTAAAATAAAATACCAAATCGATGTTTATTTACACACTGATGGTTGATGGCCGCTAACTGCAGTCTTACTGTTCTACGCACAGCAGTTCTATAGCCACATTCCACATACTACTACTTTCTTTAATGAGCTTTTAAAATATGTTTCAAATTGCTGTTGAATGAAAGCATACATTCACATAAATTGAATTGGCATCTGGCATACAATATAAAAAAATTAATAATTGTATAGAGTGAATTATATTTTTGTGTTTTCCACTGTATATTATATTAGACTTTTGTGTTCAATATTTATTAAAAGTATTCTGAACAATTTCTCGAGAATATTTGGCCCATTAAATAAATTGGCATTAATATAATGTATATTTTAAGAATGTATGAGGATAGTGCACATTTTGTAAATCCTAGATCTTAGCTGGATGGCTGGAATCCCAAGCATCCATGCTGCTAATTTATGAAGTAAAATGATTTTTGTTGCAATAATTTGATTGACAAATATTTTAACTTATAAGAAATCCTAATACATATTATTATTCAATTGCTATATAAAAATATACATGTTATAATTTTGCCAAAGTCTCATTTGGTATATGTTTTTAAATATAGATTTTATATTATGTACTGATTACAAAAAGATGAAAAGTTAATATAATTGTTTCTTTTTGTTTTTTATTAAAATAAATATATTTTCAAATTTGTAATACTTTTTAATTTGCATTGAAAATTTGTCCGCATTCCTATAAGTTACTTTCCAGAATATAAACATGTATTGTGACATATAACACATTACTTATTAAAACCCCATTAACCTTAGATATGCAGGTATGTGGATCCGCCTGACCTCTTTAAACTGCTGCGGCGCGGATCCACGCTCCTATGCCCGCATGTGTTTTTTTCCGTTTATCTCTTATAATATGGAATAAAGTTCAAAATCCCTTCAAATGTATTCTTATCGAACGAATGAAAGTTCTCAATCAATTAACCCCCCCTGGGCCGCGGACGCACATATCCGACAGGCACAAAATAATTTATTTATCGACGGCCGCGTATCGAATTTGAAAAACGTAATTTTTTCCCAATAGAGAAATCCTGTTGTGACCTGTCGTTCCATTTTCAACTCAAAAACATCACCGATTATATTTTTAATCAACAATCAAAACGGAAGTTTTTCTGCCGTCAAAATCGTATAGAGAAGTTGTAGATGTCGCCCCGATCGCGTGTTGTGCAATCGAAATTCAAATATTCCATCGTCAAGGTCACGCGCAATGTGCGCGGGAACTACGATTTATTTTTTCGATTTTCGATTTATTTGTACACGTATATACAAATATATACGATATGTTTTGCGATATTTGTCAGTTTTTGTTGGTTTATGATTCAATTGAATACTAATAGTGATTTATTAACAAAAATACACGCAATTTTGTTGCGTTTATTTGAAATATGTGTGTGTGTGACAGTGTATCATATTTATGTGTTATGAGTGCGATGTCCCGTCGTGTGCCGTGCCGTGCAACAAAATATATCACACAGAAGAAGATTATTATTATTAATAGTAGTGTTGTCTCTAAAAACAAATAAAAAAAATATTATTATTTTTCAGAAAATGTTGCGCTGGCAACATTATGGAAATTCAAAAAAAGATTATTTTTTTTACTTAAATGATGAAAAAATCATTGCGTTTCGACACTTACGATAAAATAATATGAATGTGTGTGTTTTTTTTTTAATATACGCATGTTTTCATGGTTTTTTCGTAAAAAGAAAAATCACAAAAAATTCCGAAAATTTACGGCCCACAACAAGTTAAAATAGTGTAAAAAGGTTAAAATTCATTCTTAGAGTGAACTAAAAGTAAGCCATTTTTCTATGATTGGTGTGAAAATAGCATTATTGGGATCTTATTCCTAGACAAGAATAAAAAAATAAAAAATGAGATATAGGTATACGTCGGTGTTTGGTGTTCGTCATACTCAAATAAGGAGATCTGTATATTTTCACATATCTTTCTCAAAAAGTAAATACCTTTATTTGCGGTGTCTGATGTCTGCAATGCCTTTAGAAAAGGGATTAATTTCTCCGGTGCCTCATCCAGGCGGTTTGGTCTGACAGAGCTTCAAACGGATTATCAAAGTACCTATCGCAAATGTAACCTCACAATTCTCATATTTCAACTAAAATTATATGAAATAAGTACCAATGCTGTATTTAAAGCTTATAGAAAAAAGATTATTTCATATGCACTTATTAATTTCTTCTCCCACAGCGTCCTGATTTAAAATTTTGGCAAAATTGTCGCGTTTATATTTTGATATGTCATGTACTTCTTTCTCCCTCCCTCTCTCAAGTAGAAACAAAAGAAACAAACACCGACATACATATACCTACGTTTTGCTTATTTTTTATTTTTATTCTCATCTATTAAGTGTTGGGATAACAATCTTAAGATCCCAATATTGCTATTTTCAGAATATGGCCAATTATGTTCCGGTCCCTAAAATTGAGGAATCCTACGTATGCATTCTTCAGTTATCTGCCTCGGTATGGCTGCGTGGATAGTTTTAGTTTGCGTTAGTTTTGTACCTGGATACATTCAAAATTGTTTTTCACTGTTTTAAATTTCCTCTTAGTTCAGTTATTATTTTTCCTAATAATATTTTTGTGTTATTAAAATGTAAAATATAATATATGGTGTAGCGGGTTTTAATTAATCAAATAGATGCGGTTTTATCGAAATTTGTTAGGAGAGACAATCGTTCATTCGCGCGACTTATAATGTAACGAGATGCTGGAGATTTGGCCGGTGGATGAACAAAGAAATAGACACGAATATTGCAGTAAATATGAACAAAAAATAAGGAGAAATCCTACCTTTTCAATTCTGGATGTTGGATAAGAAATCAAAATGCCTCTTTCTTCCTTTTCTGTTTATTCTTGGTCCAACTGCAACTCGAGATGACACAATCCACGGCTGCCGTATATTCCAATACAAGTGCTTATGAGGGTTAAAGATAATATTTCCTGAATAATGGTCCAAAAAACGAACTTTTTAGAGATGCGGTACAACCCGGTTTCTTCACTCAAGTCAGGCAATTAACAGCTAACAGGAGTTTTGTTTTTTAAAGTTGTTACGATGCAAAAAATGAACACAAAATAAGTTTTTCTAGCAAGTAATTAATCCTTTTTAAACAAAAAATTTATATTTATTTGGAATATCATATTGAGGTTTGTAATACGGGCTTGCCAGGACACTTCCCCCGCACGTTCTTCTTACCGGACTACGCTAGGGAATGGACTTTTGATTGTGGTAGACCTATAATATAAAACATGGGTGAAGAGGACCAGCAACTGCTGTTTGAAATAAAATTAATTGACCAGATTTTTGTTTGCTAGCCGCTACTTAAACCTGAGGATTGGCAGGATATCGTACATTATCAGCTAAGTTCTGCCTACAATTGACCAAAATGAAGTGAGCATGGAAGTGGCAGGTTTGGCCTATAAAAAGGCATTGTCAAACATGAAAATGCCAGATCACATGCTTCTATGTCTCTGAGCAAAAATTGTCGCAGTTTTGCTTTTTATAATTTTTGTTAATTTATTTTGATCATTAATTAATAAAAAAAAAATCTGACAAGCCGGTCTCACAGATTAGTGGGTTTATCTTTTGTAAAAAAATTGTGATACTAATGATCAATTACAATACAATGGCCCAGGGCTTAATGCAACGTTCACGAATTCCATCATTAGAACAAGTTAACCTTAAGACAGTTAGAAAAGGGGTGCAGAATGCAGAAAAATGTGAAAAAAGAAGAGGGCGTATACATTTTATGCAAAACTAAAGGAAATAAAGAAAAGATCTAAAAATATGATATATTTTTACGGATCTTCATTGATCTTATGCAGAACATCTCTTTGCCTTAAATGTTCCCGTTTTCAGTATATATATTTTGAAAATAGGAAAGTATGTTATTTTTATGTATTTACTAATTTCTGTACAAACAAAAGGCAAAAGAATTCCCAGAACTGATTAAATGTATTTTTGTATATCAAAGTTTGTTACTTGTATTCAACAGCATTAGTGTTCAACGTTACTGATTAAAAAAAGGTTGAATTGAAAACAGTGTATGCTCTGTCCCGCAATAGGCTTTTTAATATAATAACATATAAGCAAGTACATATAAGAATGATGGATAATCTCAAAAAGTTCACGGAAAACACACCACATGAAATTAAAAAAACTTTTTGAGATGATATACATATCAGATTAGCAGAAAGAAAACGGTTCTCTGAGAATTAATAATTAAATTATACTTTCCCTTTACATGTGAGTTAAAAAAAATTGATTATAATTTTATTTTGAGAGCAAAAATAACCCATATCCAATATACATATGACAAAATGACTCATATCAATCAAATTTAAATATTATTTAAATAATAATGGTTGGTTATCTGAAAAAATATTAAGTTTACTTATTAAATTTTACATATATTCCGTAATAACGTAATTGACAAAACATTAATAAAAAATCCTATTTTTATTGATATTCCTTTTTTTTATTTAACTATATGTAATTGGTTGCAGATGTTTTATAAGAACCATATGTTTTTCTGAGAGACGATTCTCGACGTTTCGTTCTTATTCAACGTCATCAGGAGGACGAGCTGTACCCGCGGAGGTAAAGTTAATGCTTTCGAGGGCGTAAGTTATATGCACTTTGTTGTGGAGTGTTCACTTCTTCTAACGTCTAACGACCGTAATAACAACCTTAACTCCTTAATTACTTTTTTTTGTCAAATATTCTTTTTTTGTCGAAAATCGCTCAGGAGCTCAGGGTCAGAGTGCCGGTAAGACAGTTGTATCAGGGTTCAAAGGGTTAAAAAACCTCAACATTATTAATACAATTGAAATAAAATGCTTAATTACTT